>JAPYYJ010002517.1:0-12710 GCA_028533885.1 Nasua narica | reverse complement strand
CTGCCTTTGCTGTGTCCGAGAGATTCTGAACAGTTGTGTTTTCATTTTCATTTGTTTCCATGAATTTTTTTAATTCTTCTTTAATTTCCTGGTTAACCCATTCATTCTTTAGTAGGATGCTCTTTAGCCTCCATGTATTTGAGTTCTTTCCAACTTTCCCCTTGTGATTGAGTTCTAGTTTCATGGCATTGTGGTCTGAACATATGTAGGGAATGATCCCAATCTTTTGGTACCAGTTGAGACCTGATTTGTGTCCCAGGATGTGATCTAATCTGGAGAATGTTCCATGTGCACTAAGGAAGAAAGTGTATTCTGTTGCTTTTGGATGGAATGTTCTGAATATATCTGTGATGTCCCTCTGGTCCAGTGTGTCATTTAGAGCCTTTATTTCCTTGTTATGTTTTGTTTAGATAATCTGTCCATTTCGGTGAGGGGGGTATTAAAGTCCCCTACTATTGTTGTATTATTGTTGATGTGTTTCTTTGACTTTGTTATTAATTGGTGTATATAATTGGCTGCTCCCAAGTTAGGGATATAGATATTTACAATTGTTAGATCTTCTTGTTGGACAGTCCCTTTAAGTATGATATAGTGTCCTTCTTCATCTCTTATTATAGTCTTTGGCTTAAAATCTAATTTATCTGATATAAGGATTGCCACCCCAGCTTTCTTTTGATGTCCATTAGCATGATAAATTGTTTTCCACCCCCTCACTTTAAAGCTGGAGGTGTCTTTGGGTCTAAGGTGAGTTTCTTGCAGACAGCATATTGATGGGTCTTGTTTTTTTATCCATTCTCATACTCTGTGTGTTTTGGTTGGGGCATTGAGCCCATTTACATTCAGGTTAACTGTTGACAGATATGAATTTAGTGCCATTGTATTGCCTGTGTGGTGACAGTTAACTGTATATTGTCTCTCCTCTTTTCTGGTCTATGTTCCTTTTAGGCTCTCTCTTTGCTTCGAGGACCCCTTTCAATATTTCCTGTAGGGCTGGTTTGGTGTTTGCAAATTCCTTTAGTTTTTGTTTGTCCTAGAAGCTTTTTATCTCTCTGTGTATTTTCAGTGACAGCCTAGTTGGGTATAGGATTCTTGGCTGCATATTTTTCTCAATTAGGGCTCTGAATATATCATGCCAGTCCTTTCCGGCCTGCCTGGTCTCTGTGGATAGGTCTGCTGCCAATCTAACATTCCTGCCTTTGTATGTTACTGATTTCTTGTCTCGAGCTGCTCAGGATTTTCTCTTTGTCACTAAGACTTGTAAGTTTTAAGTTAAGTTGTACGTTTTACTATTAGATGACGGGGTGTAGATCTATTTTTATTGATTTTGAGGGGGGTTCTCTGTGCCTCCTGGATTTTGATGTTTGTTCCTCTCAGCAGATTAGGGAAATTCTCTACAATAATTTGTTCCAATATACCTTCCACCCCTTTCTCTCTTTCTTCTTCTTCTGGAATCCCAATTATTCTAATATTGTTGCATCTTATGGTATCACTTATCTCTCGAAGTCTTCCCTCATGGTCCAATAGTTGTTTGTCTCTCTTTTTCTCAGCTTCTTTATTCTTTGTCATTTGGTCTTCTATGTTGCTAATTATTTCTTCTGTCTCATTTATTCTAGCATTAAGAGCCTCTATTTTTGTTTGAACCTCATTAATAGCTTTTTTGATTTCATCTTGTTTAGATTTTATTTCTTTTATTTCTCCCGAAAGGGATTTTATTTCTCTTGAAAGGGATTCTTTGCTCTCTTTCATGCTTTTTTCGAGCCCAGCTAGAATCTTGATATGTCATTCTGAACTCTATTTCCGACATATTACTGATGTCTGTATTAACTAGGTCTCTAGCCGTGGGTACTGTCTCTTGTTCTTTTTTGGGGGGTGAGTTTTTCTGCCTTGTCATTTTATGGAGCTAAGAATAGATGACTGAGAGAGAAAAGTACTCTGGAGTTCCACAGTTCTCAATGATTGATGAACTTGGGCTTAGCTGGATATTCTCACTGATCTCCTGGGGAGGGGCCTTTTCAACTTGGTTCTCAATGTCTTTGCCTGAGGCGGAATTGCCCCACCCTTGCCCAGGGAGGGGCCAAGTAATTAGCTCAGGTTCGCTCTCGGGAGTCTTTGTTCCGCGCTTTCTGTACCACCCTGGAGGCTGGGAATGCAAATGGTGGCTCCCAGTCTCTGGCGGAGGAGCTTAGCAGTGGAGTCCCTGCTCCTCAGGGCTCCCTCAGAGGAAAGCAGTCAGTCAGTCCCGTCTCCTGGGTCCCCGCCCAGGCTCCAAGCTCAGCCACCGGTGGCGGCGCGTTTCTATCTCTGGCTCGCGGCCCTGTCTGGAGTCTCCAAACCCAGCAGATTCCTGCTGCGTGCTCCTGCACAGCTCCTCCCCAAGGAGGAAGGAGGGAGTCTCTTTGGAATGCCTTATGTGGTCCCCGCTAGAAGGGCCGCGGCCAGTCTAGGGTAAGCCCCAGTTGAAAACGCACAGCGTGGTTCTTTCTCTGCCACTGGCTTCTCCACCCCAATATCTGGGAGCTCTGCCGCACTCAGACACCCCTGGTCTCTTTATGATCTCGCGGGTCCTGAAACCACTCTGTTGCCGCAAGGGCTGAACCCCCAGATTAGCCTCTGGAGCAATGTCCCTCAGCGGAGCAGACTCTAAAAGTTCCAATTTTTTGCTCTGCGGCTCTGCAGCTGCAGGGAGCCAGCCCCTCCCCCCCACAGTCTCTCTTCCCATCGCTTTGGAATCACTTTTCCAAAAGTCCTACCTTTGGGAAAGTGGTCAATTTCTGCTCCTAGGATTGCTCTTCTTCCTCTCTTCTCTGTCCTGTTGAGTATGCTGGCTTTTAGAATGATTTAATAACTATCTAGATGAACTTCTGGGATCTGACTCTATCTCAACTTCTTACTTCTCCGCCATCTTGCTCCTCTCTCCTCACCCCATGAGATCTTGAGCAAGTTTCTTTACTAAGCTTCAGTTCTTGGGTATGAAATGAAAGCAAAGGTAGTAACAACTTCACAAAATTGTTCAAAAGATTGAATAATGGATTTTTTATAAACTTCTGGCACTTTAATAAGTGTATTCCTATACAAGAACACAAATGGGCAGTTAACATGTTATCTCTATTATTTGAAGTCTTTTTTAAAAAACTTTTTTATTTATTTGACAGAGAGAGACATAGCGAGAGAGGGAACAAAAGCAGTAGGAGTGGCAGAGGGAGAAAGCAGACTTCTTGCTGAGCAAGGAGCCTGATGCTGGGCTTGATCCCAAGACACTGGGATCATGACCTGAGCTGAAGGCAGACACTTAACGACTGAGCCAACCAGGCGCCCCAGATGTGATTAGGTTTCTTTTTTTTTTAAGATTTTTTTTTTATTTATTTGACAGAGAGAGAAAGAGAGAGAGAGACCACAAGTAGGCAGAGAGGCATGCAGAGAGAGGGGGAAGCAGGCTCCCCACTGAGCAGAGAGTCCAATGAGGGGCTCAATCCCAGGAACCTGAATTCATGACCTGAGCCAAAGGCAGAGGCATTAACCCACTGAGCCACCCAGGCGCCCCTACGTCTTTTTTAATATATTTCAATAAAGTTTTAAAATTTTATCACTAAAGGGTAAATTGATCCTCAGTATACTCACTAGAATGGTAAAATTTAAGAAGAGAGATATGATTGTATCAAGTTTAGAGAGGTCTTAAACCAGGGTTCATACATTGCTGGTGGATGTCATATACATTGCCACATCCATTCTGGAAAACAATTTGGCTATAGGTTTTTAATATTTTATTTATTTATTTGACAGAGAGAGAGAGAGAGAGAGATCACAAGTAGGCAGAGAGGCAGGCAGAGAGAGAGGGGGAAGCAAGCTCCCCGCTGAGCAGAGAGCCTGATGCGGGGCTTGACCCTCAGGACCCTGAGATCATGACCTGAGCCAAAGGCAGAGGCTTTAAACCCACTGAGCCACCCAGGTGTCCCTTGGCTAAAGTTAAACAGAAACATGCTGTACATCCCACCAATTCCAAGTGTGTGCCTTGAGCCATGGTTCTCAATGTGTGCTCTGGCAGATGCTGGGGTCCCTAAAGACACGTTCAAGGGGTTCCCCAAGTTAAACTTATTTTCATAGTGTTTTTTTTTAAAGATTTTATTTATTTATTTATTTATTTATTTGAGAGAGAGAGAGAGAGAATGAGAGAGAGGAAGAGGTCAGATAGAGAAGCAGACTCCCTGCCAAGGAGGGAGCCCCATGCGGGACCTGATCCAGGAACTCCAGGATCATGACCTGAGCTGAAGGCAGTCGCTCAACAACTGAGCCACCCAGGCGCCCCTTTCATAGTGTTTTTAAGACAAATTTGCCTTTCTCACTGCGTTGACATTTGCATTGCAGAGATGGTGGGGTAATGGCAGGTGCTTAGCGCAAATCAAGGCAATGACACAAACCACCCAGGTAGTCTAGTCACATTCATCATGGCCAAGTGCTTGCAGCTAACAGATAAAAAGCCAGTTGCACATAAACATTTCGCCTCATTGACGAAGGGGTAAAAGTTATTCGTTTTACTACATCTCAGCCCTTCACTGCATGTCTTTTTAATAGTCTGTGTGAGTAACTGGGAAGCATAAAGCACTTAGGTTGCATGCAATGGTTTCATAAAGGAAAATTCCTTTCAAAACTGAACTAGCTGTTTTCTCATGCAATACTTATTTCACCTGAAAGCATGTTGGCATCTTTTCAAAATCACCCAGTGACCTTGTCACTTAAAATAAAGTAACTGACAATATTTGTTACAAGTAATCAAATTGGACCTTTCAAGCAAAAATTAGAACTGTAGAAATTTTGCTTCTGCTACCATGAGCCCTACAGCTCCCCAATATTTAAAGGCTTTTCTAGTGAGATTAGGCATGATATAAATTAATATATTCTTTTTTGGTATTGTTAATGAAACATGTCAACATTTGGAAGATCTGCATACCTCACAGAACGGTTATTTTCCAAATGACCAATGTGTGAAAACAACGTTTGGGTATAAGATCCACTCAAAATACAATGTACTTTGTTGTAATAGAATATAAAAAGTTCCTTTAAAAAAGACCTCTTATCTTGGGGCGCCTGAATGGCTTAGTGGGTTAAAGCCTCTGCCTGTGGCTCGGGTCATGATCTCAGGGTCCTGGGGTCATGATCTCAGGGTCCTGGGATCGAGCCCCGCACTGGGCTTTCTCTCAGTGGGGAGCCTGCTTCCACTTCTCTCTCTGCCTGCCTCTCTACTTACTTGTGATCTCTCTCTGTCAAATGGATGAATAAAATCTTTAAAAAAAAAAAAAAAGACTTCTTATCTAGTTTTAGTGTCTTATCAAAAAAAATCCACAATTCTCAAAAAAAGTTTTTTAAGAAGTTATTCCCTTTTCCATAGGAAGCCGGATTTTCTCTATATATACTTCAACCAAAACAACAAATTGCAACTGACTGAATACAGCAGTTGATAGGATAATCCAGCTTCCTTCTATTCAGACAAGTATGCAAGAGATTTGTAAAAACATAAAATAATGCCACTCCTCTCACTATTTTTTTTGTTTTGAAAAATAGTTATTTTCAGGGTACGTGGGTAACTTGGTTAGGCGTCTGCCTTTGGCTCAGGTCATGATCTCAGGATCCTGGTATTGAGCCCCACATTGGGTTCCCTCTCAGCGGGCAGCCTGCTCATCCCTCCCGCCCACCCCCCCCCCCCCCGCCTCATGTGCACACGCACACGCACGCTCTCTCTTCCTCTCAAGTAAATAAATTAAATCTTTTAAAAAATTATTTTCATTAAAATGTTATTCATGTTAACATGTAACGGATGTACGATAGTTATTTTTTTAAAGATTTTATTTATTATTTGACAGAGAGAGAGATCACAAGCAGACAGAGAGGCAGGTTGAGAGAGAAGGGGAAGCAGGTTCCCTGCTGAGAATCCGATGTGGGGCTCAATCCCAGGACCCTGAGATCATGACCTGGGCTGAAGGCAGAGGCTTTAACCCACTGAGCCACCCAGGCGCCCACGATAGTTATTTTAAATGACTTAATATTTCTAAATCATTCACTGTTCAGTTTTGGTATGGTAAATACCAATAAATGCAACCTACATCAACAGAAGTCCTTTTAAGAGCATAAAATGGTCCTAGAACAAAACATTGAAGAGCTGCCACCCTGGAGAAATTGTCCCCTTGTGCACAGGAGTTGCAGAAGTGTATACATGGCTGCACTGGGTGTAGAAGCAAGAAAATGGAGCCAACCCCAACAACCATCAACCAGAGAAAAGATAAGTACATTACTGTATACTTGTCCAGTGGGTCCAGTGGATCATTGTGTAGTAAAGGTTAAGAAAGAAGGAACTCAGCCTAAATCATCACTGCAAATCAGTCTTTGGAAAATAGTACTGATATCGGAAAAATATGTTGCAGATAAATATACTTTCAATGTGATTCTATTTATAGAAAATGTGAAAGCAGGCAAAACTGAATATAGTGATTAGGGGAACTTCTGGAGTAAACCATAAAGAAAAGCAAGAACTGGGATGCCTGTGTGGCTCAGTCGGTTAAGCCACTGCCTTCAGCTCAGGTCATGATCCCAGGGTCCTGGGATCAAGTCCCACATCAAGCTCCTTGCTCAGCAGGGAGCCTGCTTCTCTCTCTGCCTCTGCCTGCTACTCTGCCTGCTTGTGCTCTGTTTCTCTCTGTCTCTGTGTGTCTCTCTCTCTCTCTGACAAATAAATAAATAAATAAAATCTAAAAAAAATTTAAAAAAAGAAAAGCAAGAACTGCTAAACACAAAATTCAAGGTGGGGTAGTTGCCTCAAAGACTAGGGAGGCGAAGAGGTCACAGAGAGGCTCAGGGCTCCTTGAAGTGTCTGGTAACCAGCTTTTCCTTAAGCTAATGGGTAGAGCAGGGAAGTGTCCAGGTGTTCTTCTTCTTATTATTATATAATTAATGTTTTTTAAATATATGTAAATATATGTTGGTAGATACCCAATTTTGATAAATAAAAACATTATGGCTCAAAAACAGAGAGAGATCAGACCCTATGCAGGCAAAGAGGTTATGTTGGTTCCCAGAGTGTTAGATACATTATTAGGAAGGCAGAAAATGCTAGTGCCTTCTGCTCGGCTGCCCAGACAGCAGCCTTTTCAGATCTCTTGTTGTACAGACAGATGAGATAGGTCAGGTGATGCTCCAGGAACAAGGGTAGCTCTGGGGAACAGACGCAAATGCATCAGACCAGTCACTGAGAACATTTGGAGTAAGCACCCTTTGGTGGGTCCTGATATTGGTTTCCTATGGTTTAGAGAAAATAAACAGTAGAACAATTATAACCTCAAAGCAGCCTCTTTCCACAGAGAAAGAGGTCCCATTAGTGTCCTGGAAGGAGGTGTGGTACCAGGGTAAGCCCCGCCCAGCTCACCTGCAGGATGGAGTCCTGTGCAGTGAGCAGACCCCCACCCACCACCACCCCCCCCTCCGCTGGTGGCTTACTCA
Source organism: Nasua narica (assembly GCA_028533885.1). Classification (NCBI taxonomy): domain Eukaryota; kingdom Metazoa; phylum Chordata; class Mammalia; order Carnivora; family Procyonidae; genus Nasua; species Nasua narica. The sequence goes on along the minus strand of JAPYYJ010002517.1, from coordinate 5,225 downwards.
GAGTTTGGATGGAACCAAAAACACTTATTCCCTGAAGCATTTGTTTGAGTTGAGACCACAACAGTTAGTTCCTGGGCTGAAGAGCTTTTCTATAAACTCATCAAATTTCAGATACTTCTAGGCCAGGAGCCACACAAACAAGGTGCCATCTTCCCCCTCCCTCCTACTCACACTAAGGCCAGGGACAGGAGAGCAGATGTGCAGAGATGGGGTGAGAGGCTAAGGCAGTCCTCGGCATTGCCAAGGTGACAGTGCAGCATGTCCCAGGCTGGACCAGTGCATTGGCGCACCTGCCAAGCCTCCTGTCCATGGAAACAACCTGCCTTCTGGATTCTCACTCAGCTGGCTCTCGCCTAGACCCCCAGAAGCTCAAGGCTTCCCAGAGTGTAGGGCTGGGCTCATTTTACTTGCCTAGCCGCTCTTCCATGCTCTGTTATCATGTGCCTTTGTGAACTGTGCCCTGCCTGGTTGCAAAGGAGCTCCTTGTATTGAGCTGGATAGTCAGAAGAACAAAAAAAGGACAACAAGAAAGTTTGGTAAGTGTTGCTTAGCAGCAGAGAATCCAAACAAGCCAGTGTGATTAGAATAAATTATCACAGGAAGGATCATTCCCTGAGATCATGGAGACAAATTACTGATTTCAGATGGGCTAGAGGCAGACAGGCTTGAAAGCAGGGGACGGAATGAAATGGCTGATGGAAATTCTATATAAAAAAAGGAACAAAACTTTATCTCCTGGTTAAACTCCACAGATTTTCAGCTGGGGACTTTCTCAAATGTTGTGCACGCTAGAAGCTTCAGCTGTTATTGATGTTGTGCGTTTGTTCACACTTCAAGAAATCCAAAAACTGGCAGGGCTTTTTCAAGCACTAGGGATGGGATTTAACACTTCCTCAAGCTCTATGTGAAGGTCATATAAATATTATTGCATGTATTCCTAAAAACAGCACTGCAAGGTGGATACTCTTATTATTGCAGAAACTACAGCACAGAGAGGTTAAGTTGTTCGCCCTAGGTCACAGAGCTAGGGACCAGCAGAGCCAGGACTTGTATCCAGGCTGACCAGCTCTACAGCCCAGGCTCTTACAACACCACCTTGGCAAAGGACAGAAAGAAAGTGTGATGATGTATGGTGAGAGTGGGGGTGGGAAGGTGGGCAGGCAAGCAGTTCCCTGGTGCAACATCAGATGCCAACCACCTGCAGGGCACGAGTCCTTGGGTGTTAGGATGCCTGGTTGATGTCCACAAATGCTTCTGTCAGAAGGAACTCTGACAGTGAGGAACTCCCTGCACAAAGCAAGCGGATCATATCTGACAAGCTTCACTCGTTACTGGACGCAAAGACCCTAATCGTTAGCATGCCAGCTGCTGTGACCAGGGAAGGACCCTGGACCTCCACCCTGGCTTTTTGAGCACAGGCATCCCACTCACCCACCCCTGCTGGGAGCCCATAGCAAATCCCACAGACAATGCCTGATCCTTGGTACCCTGTGTCTCCTTCCTAATTCTCAGTCTCTGGGTTTCGAAAGCTGAAATTTCTATATATGTTTCCCTGGTTCTTTGAAGATGCACTTAGACTGCATTGCCTGACTTTTGTGATATGTCCCCGGTGCCCCATCTCCCCCAACTTAACCTAACCTCTTAATGACAGTGGCACCTGCAGAACACCTCCACCCCTCCCCACTGCTGGCCTGGGGTCCCCAAAGCACATTTAAGGGAGCAGAGGAGACAGCTATGATGTTACTGAAGATGCTCCAGGTGCCAAGTCTGGGCATGATGGGCTCTATTTTATGTTTATGCTAGAAATTATTACTAGAAGATAATGTGTACTTACTGACTCATCTTAATTTATCTGAATTATCTGCCAGCATAAATAACCGGTCTTTATGAGTTGTTTGCTTATGTGTGAAACTGACAACAAGTAGCTGTCAGAGCATTTCCAAGAATCTCAAGCCAGAACCGAGGGCTTCGGCCCAGATCCTGTTGTCTTTCCTCCACTTTTGTCTATGCTTGGGTCTTTCAGCTCAAAATTGGAAGAAGGCAGCATGACCCAGCCTCCCACACTCTTCTGCCTGTTTGCCCCACTTTTCTTTCTGTGCTGCTGAAAGCTTTTCTTCCTCTATCATGAAGATTGACTTGACAATTCAGATGATGTCAATCTTCGATACATCTCTGAAAGTATAAGAAAGTGCTGCTTTCCACTCAGCTTTCAATTTGTCCAGATGTGCACATAAAAGCAAGCAAGGGAGAATACAAAGTGTCATTTTCACGTCGTCTCCTTCCTGAAAGCAAGAGCAGAGACTTTGCTGTGGATCAAGTTTCTAGAAAGAAGCAAATCTGTGATTGGAAATGACATTTCACTATGTCCACCCGCAAATCAGTGACCCAAACAGGCCATGATATTCAAATCCAGAAATCCGTTTTCATTCATGGAAATTTGCTAAAGAATCCATCTGTCCTTTATTCGCCTAATCAGCTAGCGAAGCAACGTAATTGCTGAGTGGTATTGAAAAAGCGGATATTGGCAGGTAACTGGAAAACAACCCCTCAGCTTGAAAATTTAGGTCATGAGAAAGTGTAGAATAGACAACTACAGACCAGTGAGTGCTTCAGGATAATGGCTCCCAAATGTGATTCTAAACTGAATTGTGCGTGATAGTGGCAGAACGCCATGCCACACTGAAAGCCTCTCTCTTGTAAGGCACCGACCCCACAAACTTGTTACTGGTTACTGGAGTAAGTAATAGAGCACCAACCATGTCAGAACCTGTTATAAGCCCTTAACTCAAATTCATGATTTGTCTCCATTGCAATGCCATCAAATAGGCATTATTCACACCATCTTACATAGGGAAAATTCAGCTGGAGAAAGTGTTTTGCCCCCTGGAACCACAATGCAAATTGCCATCCTCTATAGGAGGCATCCTACTAACCCAGCTCATACCACCTGGACCACCTGCCTGCAGAAGGAAGAAAGCAACCCATTCCCTACCTCTTGACTGCTTAAAAAAGAGGGCAAAGGGTACCTGGGTGGCTCAGTCAGTTCAGCAGCAGACTCTTGATTTCGGCCCAGGTCATGATCTCAGGGTCTTGACATCGAGTCCCTATCAGGCTCCACACTGGGTGCAGTGTCTGCTTGAGATTCTCTCCTTCTCTGTACCCCTGCTTGTGTGCATGCTTGCTCATATGCATGCTCTCTTTCTCTCAAATAAATAAATAAAATCTTCAAAAAAGGAGGATTAATTTAATGCCAAAGTATCCCTTCTTTTCCATGGCTCAGCCTCTCTGCCTGCCATCGTGTAGGCGAGCACTGCCTATGCTGCTCAAGCCCAGGAGCCTTTGGGACCACAGCAGCAGCCCAGCACATCCTGCCCCTTCCACACCTCAACGACACCCTGAAGCCCCCTCTTCAGGGACCACCCCTACCAAGATCTCCCTGAGCTTCTGCAAGGAATCCCTCCCCTCTCTACTGATGCCTCAGTGATGTGGCTTTCTTTTTTTTAAGGATTTTCTCTGAATACAAAAGTAATGAATTCTCATTACAGAAAAGTTGGGTAGAACATCATAGTTTAAATAGGAAATTAAAATCATCCATAACCCAACCTGTCAGAGATAAAAACTGCTGAACAACATGATCATCTTTTCCTTGATAGGCTCTTTTGTGGTTCGTTATTCCACTTCTTGTATACATCGTTCATACACAAATTGAGCGTCTACCGTTTATACCAAGTGCTGTGCATGGGGCCGGGTGCGGGGCAGTGAGTCAGACATCCTGTGAGCTCTCAGCCTTGGGGAGAACCAAGCAAAATGCCCCGAAACAAAAACATAATTATAATTGTCATCAAGTCACTGAGATTACTGTGAAAATAGAGGGGAATGCACTAATTAAACTGGGGACCAGGGAGGCATCTTTGAAAAATCATTTGGCTCTGAGGAATCTAATACCGAGACCAGGATAATGAGCAATTGTCAACAGGAGAGCAGCGGGAGGCACCTGGAAGGAAGCTCTGGGACGTGGGTTAGGACAACAGGACAATCTCCAATCAGGTCAGCTTTGGGACTGGATGCTGGTGGAGCAAGGATGCGGGAGAGCCTAAGCCAGGAGTGACATGCCCAGACAGACCCACTCAAAAGTAGCAGGGCGATGGAGTGCGCATGGAGATCAAGAGAAGCCACTGATCCAAAACATTCCTTGTAGGTAAAATTGGGAGGAAGGTAGACGCATAAAAAGAGGAGACTGTGTGATGCTCTTCTTCGGCCTTAGTTAAAATCATCATTAAAACCTGTTAAATTGTTTAAACAAGGTGCTTAGCAGCCTAAGGGAAGCAAACCAAATCTAGGCCTATAAATGCCTCCAGGTTACAAAATCAAAACCTAGGGACAACCAATTACAAACAGCCAGCTAGGCTTTTCGATGTAGCCAACCAATAATTTCCTTTCTTTGCTTTGCTCCTTCTCTATAAAAGTCCTTTTGCAGTAACTGCTGGTGGGGCTCTCCTGACCACTTCTGGCTTGGAGCTGCTTGATTCCAATGGATTTTTTTGCTCAAACAAATTCTTAATATGTTTAATATGCCTCGGTTTATCTTTTAACAAACCAGAGACCGCAAGTTCCAAAAATAATTAAGGTGGACGTCTATAACCTTGAGGGTGCACTAACCTGGACTTTCGGCCTGTTTTAAAAAGAAAGAACTGGAGAACAGGAACAGTCGGATCCTTTGAACATGCTAATAATCGTCAGATGTGCCAAGATCTGTGATGATGCTTTGAAGTCGCGTTTATTTTTTATTTTTCACCACAAAATGGAATGACTTACTTACAGGAAATACTCTCATGAGCTTATAGTCTAGTTAAAATGGTCACTCGTTATAAAATCTTTGCGTTTTATAATGCAAACAATAACACCTGTTCTACTTCTGAGACATTGTATTTATTGAATGGGTGTTATCAACACTTACACTTACTTATCAAACATGTGGTAGCTAGTTCTATTTTGACATTATTGGCCTTGTCTTTATTGGCCCAAATAACAGAATAAAAAGAGTTATGAAAAATAATCTGTAAGACTTCTTTCTCCCTAACATCAGTTGTATAAGTAAAAATAAATTGTGATAATAGCAGTTCCAAATTTCAGATACAGTGCAAAATCTGGACCTGTTTCTTTCTATAAATACATGTATATAGACACATATAAATTCACATAATTGAAATTATAATGTACAAAAT
>JAPYYJ010002516.1:0-12710 GCA_028533885.1 Nasua narica | reverse complement strand
AGCCTGGTGGTGGGTATCGAGAAGGGCATGTATTGCATGGAGCACTGGGTGTGGTGCATGAACAATCAATCTTGTAACACTGAAAAATTAAAATAAACATATTTGGGGAGAAAAAAAAAGAGAGACCCACAATTTCAGCATTAAATCATAGTTCCCCAGGATGTCAGAACCATCAGTGTTTTCAAGATCCTCCATCTTAAGAGTTTTCCTTTTGGCAGCCGATTGATGCCTCTTTGCTGGTGGGTAGAATTTTCCTCAACTGAGAATGTCTTCTTCCATTAATTTTCTTATTTAACTCCTGTTTAATCTTTCAAGGGACATTTTCATGTCATTTCCTCTCTGAATACTTTGTACACAAAAGCCCCCGGATATACACAGTATCCATCAGAATTTAACGAGCCTCTTTTTAAAATCCTGTATTACCTTGCTTTTCAATCATATCAGAGTGAGATTTCAGCTTCTCACCTGGCTAAACCCAAAGCCTTTCCTTTTATTTATTTGTTTGTTTGTTTGTTTGTTTGTTTGTTTTTCCCAAAGCCTTTTCTGACCCCACAGAGATGTATTAGTAGCCAGGATTCAAGCATGGGGAAGCCATCACTTCAGCTCATCCATTTCTGTTCTAATTTTCAGTTCCTCTTCTTTTCTGGCGTTTAGCATCCTCTCTCCATTCTGCTCCTGTTTTTCTTTTGAGCTCAGCTATTCATCTGTTTTGAAGTTCTGTTTTTTTCCAGCATTTCTAGGTGTTGGTAGCAAGTTTTTTCATATTAGCTGAGTCCACTATCTCACCTGAACTGCTGTATTTGCTCAAAGTATAACTCTTTACGGAAGTATCTGCTTTTCGTCCATGGCAACATAACACTCTTTTTTCAAAGATGTCATTTTAGACTACCCTTAAAGAAATAGATGACTGTAATAGCATGGGGTTCACATCCTTAACATATCATTTATCAAAACAGGCTGCACCTAGGTTGCATCCAAAGTTTATGGATATATTTATTCGGATATCTCTTGATGTCAGTTCCCTTCTTTCGCAACCCATGGATGCCTCTGCGCCCCTTTGCAAGATAATGTGTGTACTTTGTAGATATTCTCTAAGATGATAGAGAAATGAAGAACCGTGTGTACTCAGTTTTGAGAGAACTTTTAATTCGCCTTATTTTGTAGTGTACCTGCATCTCAATTCACATGTAATCAAAGTCTCTTTGCTTTAGTTTGTAGACTTAGGTAACAAGTGTGCCTTTCTGCAGCTGCTTAGTAAAATTAAGGTGCAGCCTTCGTCATTTATGAAGGCATGTATGCTAGAAGTGATTAATAATGGATAAAAGACAGCAATTAAACACATTGAAATGAATGACAACTTTTTGGAGACATTGAATCTAGTTTTAATTTGATGATCAACAGTGGCATCTGGAATTGTTTAGCTTTATGATTTAACTTTCCAGCTACACACCTTCACACAAACCAATTTATGAGAGACAATTGTTGGTATGTGAAATATGTACTTCTTCTAGATGTTATGAGTATACTGTTTATGTTTTCAGATTCACCTGGCTCTTGATTATGTTCCACAAATAGCCACATTCAGTTCATTTATCTTTTATTCTCAGATTTATCCTGAATATGTCATACAGATGTAACCTAATAAAAATTACAATATGGCCAACAGGGAAAAAATAACACACATTGTTTGATGGGATGTTTATTCATGCTAAGATAGTATAGGTAAAATTCCATCAGTGTAACCCTTTAGACAGAGTAGCATAACATAAAATTTTCTCATTCTATAATTCTGAAAAATTCTATTCACTCTCTCTGAATACTTTCGGACCTTTACTCTCTAGTTTATTTTTCCCATAATGTCCTTTTCATAAGTGCACATTTAGATATCACTGTGTATTTTATAAACTATAAATTTTATTTAATAAATAATTTATTTCATATGAAATATATTATGTAATGTCTCACATATGAAATACAAATATAGATTTAGAAAAGAAGACACAGAAATCATAAGAAGAATACTAAAGGATAATAAAATCTGTAATAGTTACAATCTTTTTTATGATGCATCATTTTAAAAATTTATACTTTAGATGAAAAAGTTGGAAATTAGGTGACTCAGCCCCTCACTACCCCTTAGAAGAGGGTGGGGTGAGTGATGGCATGATTAGGGAAAGTGCTGGGATTCCCTGGGACATAGCCTGGAAGAGAGATTGCCAGCCTTTCAGAAAAGCCCTTCACCCCATGTAGCAACTCACCCATATAGTAAGGGAACAGTGGACAATAGTGCAGAAAGCTGTCTGAATTGATAGGTTGAGATAGCACTCTCCATTGCTCATTGATTATGTGAGGCATGTAGGATATCCAAGTGGAGAATCTAAGGCTCACCAGAGAGAGGCAGAAGTGCTCAGAAGCAGAGGGATCTAGAGCCCTGTGGTTGAGGTGATCGGCTGCAGCTAGGTCAACTCCATAAACCAAAGCAAAGGGAGGTCTGGGCATTGTCACTGGCTCAGGCCCCTGGGCTAGAAACCACCCATTTAATTATCAGCAACTGTGATAGTAAAAAACGGCCAGTGCCAGGGATAGAGAGGATGAACCAAATCAAGTGGAGCCACACAGAACAAAAACTATCGCCTCCATCACAGTATATATGACCCCTCCTCCACACCCAGACGGATGAAAGGGTATCCCTTCTGGAAAGCTTGCACTTCAAATCAACTGAATATTTTCTCTCTTCACTAAGAAATCAAGACTGTTTAACCCTTAAATGCTTTACCTTAAACCATAAATGCTAATGGTGCTAGAGGCTTTTGTTGGTTAAATTCTGGCCTCTGACTGAGTCCTATGCTCCCGTTCCAAAATTACCGGATTTAACAGTAGCTACAGGTAAACATTGGCTAAGTTATGGAAAACAGATAAAAACACTAGAGGGTACTATGCTAAGCCAAATAAGTCAATCAGAGAAAGACAGTTATCCTATGATCTCTCTGATATGAAGAATTTAAGAGGCAGGGTGGGGAGTCGTGGGGGCTGGGGGAGGGAAATGAAACAAGATGGGATCAGGAAGGAGACAAACCGTAAGAGACTCCTAAACTCAAGAAACAAACAGGGTGGCTGGGAGGTAGGGCGGGTAGAGATAGGGTGACTGGGTTATGGACGTTGGGGAGGGTATGTGCTATGGTAAGTGCTGTGAAATGTGTACGCCTGATGATTCACAGACATGTACCCTGGGCAAATAATACATTATATGTTAATTAAAAAACACAATTTTTGGAACATCTGAGCTGAAGTGAGTATCCTTATACACTCCTTTTCAATATCCTATTTCTACCTATTTGTATGAACATTTTAGGCAGCCTATAGATGACACTAGATAGAAAAAGAAATAATTTTTTTGGCCACTTTTCCTTGGGCACACACATAACCCACCCATCACTGCCCAGGCATTTTTCAGGACCGAGCACCTCCTCCTGCCAGTGGTGGTCAGGGTTATCATTTGCAAATCACATTATTAGAGCTTTCTAGGGAAACGTGATGTCAATGATAGCCTCCTCTAGAAGTTCCCGGTGTTGCTAAGGTTTTCTATTTGTACAAGTCTTCCTTCTTCACTGGGTTTTATATATCTTTCCTTTTAAGGCCATATACAGATCTTGACCAAATCTCACAACCTATATTGAAAAAAAAAAAAAAAAAAGGAACACAGTATACCATTCTCTAAGAGAGGTTATCTGTCTTTCTGGAAAGGTATTCAATTCTACCAAACTTCAAACAAATTGATTGTTTTCAACCCATTATAAGTACATTTTAAAAAAATTTCCCAAATAAAATAAATGATTTGCAATTTTGTAACATCAAGCCACTTGATGTTACAAAATTGTAAAGCCATGATTCTCAACTGCCCAAGAAACAGTTACATAGGAGTCATTTCTTCTTTTTTTTTTTTTTTAAGATTTTTATTTATTTATTAGAGAGCGAGAGACTGACAATGAGAGGGGAGAAAGTCAGAGGGAGAAGCAGACTTCCTGCAGAGCCGGGAGTCCGACATGGGACTCGATCCCTGGACTCCGGGATCATGACCTGAGCCAAAGACAGTTGTTTAACCAACTGAGCCACCCAGGCGCCCAGGAGTCATTTCTTCTAACAAATTTTACAAAATAGTTCTTTCTGTAGGCAATCTGTCAGGATTCAAGGTTATTTATATGTGGACACACCCACGTGTGTGTGTGTAATCAAGTGAAACTTTTTTCCATGTTTTGGGTGATGCATATATTTCTTCTACCCAAGTATTAGATAATTTGACATGATCAAAATATGCTACTTTTGAAAATAAGTTCTTTGTTGAGCAATATGAGCAATAAAATAAGTTCTCACATTGAAGCATGGGCTGTATAAATAAGCAAACCTGAGCTGAATCATGGTTCCAGCTAGCTATGTAAGCTAAGCAAGTTATACAGTTGCCTCGAGACCTTTAATTGGATCTGGATCTTCATGTGGCAGTTAATGGCAATAAAAATGTCAACCCTAAATTGCTGTTGTGAGGACTCAACAAGGTGTAATAGAGTGCTTATTACAGTGCCTGCCATAAAAGAGGTTCTCAATAAAACTTACTCTCTTCGAAATTGGAACTTTAGATTCCATGTACCATTAGTGATATGTTTTTTATTCAGAATATCTGTCTCAACTTCTTAAAGTCAGTTTATCTCTGTGGTTCATCGACTGTTTTTCTCTTGTTCATTATGTGAGGTCAAACATACCTTTTATACAGTCTGTCTTTTCATTATGGCCATTCTTTAGGTCCATTCTGTTCTCTATATGGCCAATTCATTTTGATTTAAGGTGGAGAGCTGAAACATTAATTCATGGTTTAAGTTTTTGGTGCTTAAAAATTATTCTTGAGAGTATTTTGAAATTAAAATATTATTAATGATAATAATTGATATGTGAACTTTTAGATGGAATTAGGAAACCCTAAGCATACCCTGGGCAGAAAGTATAATATATAGACTCATGTGTGTTCGACTCACAGCTAATACTCAACATGTGCTTATTGAATCAATGTTTTGGAGATTTCTAAGATGTTCATTTTTCATCCTGGAAGAAAAATAATTTTTTTAAAAAGCCCAGTTATAGAAACAAGCTGTTAGAAATCTAAACTGAAAAATATGATTCATAAGAAAGTCAGAAAATAAAGAACACCAAAGAGAGCTAGGATATTTTCTGGCTCCTACACTAACCCATCTTGTGACCTCAAATGAGTTAGATCCTTCTCTATGTCTTAACTTAAAAATGTGTAAAAGGAAAAGTTTGAACTCACAACTTGTAGGGTTTTCCAATTTCTATCCAGTTTCTTCATGTATAATTCCTATGTGAAGCAAATAAAACATATTCACAACTAAAATTCTACAGTTCTGATTGTTATCCACAGTAAATGATCTTTAATGTTCAGTGAGCCTCAAGAAATCTGGAGGTAGACAGAGATTATAGGAAAGAGGTAACAGGGCCATAGTACAAACCTTATACACAGGTATCTAGCCCCTAGCTTTTGTGTACTATAAACCCTACGAGGACAGGGACCATATCCACTAACCCATTATTGAATCCTCAACAACTTTTAAAGTGCTAGGTACATAGTAGTTGATGAATAAATGTTAAACAAATGATAAGATGCCTCCTACATGAATAAGGATATCTAGTTGCAAGGAAAATTTTATTGCAGTTTACTGTATATTATCTAAACGAAATGGAATATAATAGTACAAAAAATATATGCTGAACCTACTAGAAATCAAAGGCTGAGATATTTCCTGGAGATACAAAATCTTAACCTTGAAAAATTTGGTGTGATAAACACATGGTAGATTATTTCAGTGTGATATGGTGAGAGAGAAATAAGTAGCAGAGGCATATCCAGCCTAGGAGGAGGTCCTGGCAAGGTGTTTTGGAGAAAGTGATCTCTGAGGTGAATCTTTTTTTTTTTGTTCTGTTTTGTTTTGTTTTTTCTGAGGTGAATCTTGAAGGACAAGTAGATATAGACTGGTGAAGAAAGGGAGAAAGATATTCCAGACTCAAGTAACATTCCATGAATCAAAGCATGCCGTTATAAAACAGTTCTGGTCTCTCTTAAGAGTCCTAATTACTGTAGACTATTTAGCCACTTGGAATACCCAATATATGGGCTCTGAGTTAGATGAATGCTAAGCTATTTAGTAATTAACTAGGCTGTGGTGGTTAATTCCAGAGGAAATCCTAATTGAGAATCCATTTAACTGACTAAATCTTAAGAGGTTGGACTATCACACAGCAGTAACAGCCTTTGGAGCAATATTTCAACGAGAAAACAATTATTAATTTTGAATTGATTGGAATTTTTTTTAATCCAGAACAAAAATCATGGTCAAGGAAAACTGACCAAAATAAAGAAAAGGTCATTTTTTTGTGACATTATCTATCATTGGCCACATTATCTGCCATGGTACCTGTAACACTAAGAAGGCACATGAAGTATGCATTCTAGGAGTGTGTCTGAGGTGACAGGTAAACTCCTGGAATGCATAATTCATGTAAAGTTTTCTGAGAATTACAATGTTGGCTTGGGTTTTTTTTTCTGTCCTATCTTGACTTTCATTTCCTCATTTTATTGTGATGCTGGAGATACGGGTTAATTTGAGGACATGTTTGTGTAAGCAATTAAACTATTCACTCAGACAGAGCCAAGTAAGGTACCCAAGAGCATCCAGATATTGTTCCTAAACAACTCCTTCTCTGCCCTCTGTTCATAATATTCTATATTTAGTCCATTTGTTATTCTTATCACACACACTTATTTTTACTTCTTTTTTGTATTCTACACCAGACTACTACCTCCTAAGAAAGAGAGATTCTATCCATTACTGCTGTATCCTCTGTGCCTTACTCAGGCCTGGAACATTGTAGATACTCAGTGAAGTTTGTGGAATAAGCTAATGAAAGGCTGTAGTTATGCTCTATGTAACTACATAGGAACACATGGTTGAGTATAGGAGAAAATTCTAAGGACCAAATACACTATGCCATAATTTGCTTTGCCTCTCACAAGGCTTTACTGCAAAACATCTTCTGTTATTCTGCCATCTGTCTTACAACCTTTCCTTTTCCCATTTCCTGATTACCACTTATTTAAATTACCAACAGCAGAATCATTGCCTCCTTTCCTGCTGAGGTGGGTATGATTTTAGGCAATCTGTTTCTCCATTTGCCCTATCATGGTCTTCTTTGCTCTTTAGAGATGATGCCTTCGCAAAGCAAAACAGTCCCAGGCTAAAAGTTTTTCTTTCCTAACACAGTTTCCTTAGATAATCCACCAGAAATCAGATTCCTCACCACACCATTTTATCTCCCCATTTCCTCAAGGGACTGTTCCAAAGCTTTAGTTCTGTCTTGTCCCACTATGCCCTTTTTCCCATTCACCTCAGGTGATAGTGTTGAATTGATCAAGAAAATAGAACTCTTCCCTGCCTACAAACCCATCTATAAATGCAAATATCACTACATTTTCCCTCTAGTTTTACAAATGTCTTTTTTCTCTTCAGAACCAATTCCTTTCCTTGGGCTCTTGATCTCAGTCCCCTCTACTTACCTAGGTTGTTTGCTCTATCAGTTATTTTTTTTTATTGTGTTATGTTAGTCACCATAAAGTACATCATTAGTTTTTGGTGTAGTGGTCCATGATTCATTGTTTGTATAACACTCAGTGCTCCATGCAATCCATGCCCTTTTTTTTTTTAAAAGATTTTATTTATTTGTTTGACAGAGAGATAGAGAGCACAAGCAGGCAGAGTGGCAGGCAGAGGGAGAGAGAGAAGCAGGCTCCCCTATGAGCCGGGAGCCTGATGCAGGGCTCTATCCCAGGACCCTGGGATCATGACCTGAGCAGAAGGCAGATGCTCAACCAACTGAGTCACCCAGGCACCCCAATCTGTGTTCTCCTTAATACCCATCACCAGGCTCACCCATTCCCCCACCCTCTCCCTTCTAAAACCCTCAGTTTGTTTTCCGGAGTCCATAGTCTCTCGTGGTTTGTCTCGTATTTCCACTCCATTTCTCCCCCTTCATTTTTCCCTTCCTTCTCTTAAAGTCCTCTGTGCTATTCCTTGTTTCACAAATAAGTGAAACCATATGATAATTGACTTTCTCTGTTTGACTTATTTCACTTAGCATAGTCTCCTCCAGTCTCATCCGTGTCGATGCAAAAGTTGGGTATTCATCCTTTCTGATGGCTGAGTCATAGTCCATTGTGTATATGGATGACATATTCTTTATCCATTCATCTGTTGAAGGGCATTTTTGCTTTTTCCACAGTTTGGCTATTGTGGACATTGCTGCTATGAACATTGGGGTGCATATGGCCTTATTTTCAGTACATCTGTATCTTTGGGGTAAATACCCAGTAGTGCAATTGCTAGATAACAGGGTAGCTCTATTTTTATTTTTTTTACTTTCACAGTGTTTTCCAAAGTGACTGCATCAATTTGCATTCCTACCAACAGTGTAAGAGGGTTCCCCTTTTCCCACAACTTCAACATTTGTTGTTTCTTGCCTTGTCAATTTTTGACATTCTAACTGGTGTGAGATGGTATCTCAGTGTAGTTTTGGTTTGAATTTCCCTAATGGCTAATGATGATGGACACTTTTTCATGTGTCTTTTAGCCATTTGTATGTCTTCTTTGGAGAAGTGTCTGCTCATGTCCTCTGCCCATTTTTTGACTTGATTATCTGTTTCTTGGGTGTTGAGTTTGAGAAGTTCTTTGTAGATCTTGGATATCAGCCCTTTGTCCATAGTGTCATTTGCAAATATCTTCTCCCATGCTGTGGGTTGCCTCTTTGTCTTGTTGACTGTTTCCAAAAACCGTAAGATACCTTGGAATAAACCTAACCAAAGAGGTAAAGGACCTATACTCTAGGAACTACAAAACACTCATGAAAGAAATTGAAGAAGACACAAAAAGATAGAAAAACATTCCATGTTCATGGATTGGAAGAATAAACATTGTTAAAATGTCTTAAAATGTCATGCTGCCCAGAGCAATCTATACTTTCATTGCCTTCCCAATCAAAATACCAATGGCATTTTTCAAAATGCTGAAACAAACAATCTTAAAATTTGTATGGAATCAGAAAAGACCGCTAATTGCCAAGGAAATGTTGAAAAAGAAAAACAAAGCTGGGAGCATCACATTGCCTGATTTCAGGCTATATTACAAAGCTGTGATTACCAAGACAGTATGGTACTGGCACAAAAACAGACACTTAGATCAATGGAACAGAATAGAGATCCCAGATATGGACTCTGAACTCAATGGTCAAATAATCTTTGACAAAGCAGGAAAAAATATTCAATGGAAAAAAGACAGCCTCTTCAATAAATGGCGATAGGAAAATTGGACATCTATATACCAAAGAATGAAACCGGACAATTCTCTTACACCATACACAAAGATAAACTCAAAATGGATGAAAGACCTCATTTTGAGATACAAATCCATCAAAATCCTAGGGGACAACATAGGCAGTAACCTCTTCGACATCAGCCACAGGCAAGACACATCTCCAAAGGCAAGGGAAACAAAAGTGAAAATGAGCTTTTGGGACTTCATCAAGATAAAAGTCTTCTGCACAAAACAAAGATGCTCTATCAGTTTTAACACTGTTCTTATGGCTTCGTTGTCTTCCTTTCACTGGATCATCCTCTTTAGAACATATATACCTCTTATTCCTAGGGAAAGACTTCCCTTGATTCCATAACCACCTCCAGATACTAATCAAACTTTCTGCTCCCTTCTCAACCATCATTTCATTTACATAATCATTTCTCAGTGCTTAATTCATTGTGATTTGGCCATACTCCTACTACTCAGCCAAATGTTACCTGCCAGTAATCTCCAAATTCACAAATCAAAGCAGCACTCTGCCATAAATGACATGAAGAAACTCGATTCTTAAATCTTTTTAAATTATTGGTTTCCATTATACTCTTCCACCCACCCCCACAACGCCACCATATTCTTCTCATTTTTAACCAATTATTCTCAGCCCACCTATTGGTCTATTTCTCCCTAGTTCACATCTTAAATACTGGTATTTCCCCAAGGATTCTGCACTATGCCCTCTTCACATCTCATTCTACTTCCTTTCTCTGGTTGATCTCATCAATTATCATGTTTTTTTCTGACCCCTATACAATATGACTTTAATGTATTGATACTATCTTTGCCCCCTCTTCTGGGCTTGATATTTCCAACCATCTACTAGAACACCTGGACATTACCACATGGATATTTCTTACAAATCAAACACAACAATTCAAAGCTAATCTTTTTGCTTACACAGTAACTACAAATTTATTCCTCTTACGCATTCTTTATTATCCTGCATTCTGCATTATCCACTGAATGAACCCAAACAGAAACCTGGTGAGTTTGTACACTACTTCCACCCCGTCACTTAACTATATCTGTGTCAGTCAGGGTTTGATCAGAAAAAGTAGCACCACTAAGGATGATAGTAAATGTGGATTTATGTAGGAATTTGACAGGAGGATTTGTGGAAGCTGGTTAAACAGTTTATATATGGCTGTTCCTTCTGAATCTGGAACTGGATCTAACTCAAGAAAAGTGAAGGAAATCTGGTGGGAATTGGAGAGCCTGTGGGTCCAGCAGTGCTGGAGCCAGGAAGGTGAACCAGCATATCAATAACAATGTGTTTGAGCTGCAACTATGCCCAGCACCCCCACTGACATCTCCAGCATGAAAAGAATGTTGTTGCTGTTTCATTTTTGTTTGCCAAATCTCACACAAAATGTTTCACATCATTCATGCTAACTTGGAACTGTGCACAGAAGGGAATTCTGAGAAACATTGTTCCAGCTTAGCTAAATTGACACACTAGAAACTGATCACAATATCCAATTAGTCAAATTGTGTCAATTTCTAAAATTTCTTTTTTTAAAACCTACATTTTCTCTGGTATAACTCAGTTCAACTTGTAATAACCTCACTCCTAATGAACCAGCCTATTCTGTTTTCTTGTATCTAATCCACCTCACATCCATGAATCTATCCTTCATAGCACAACCACTCTGCTCTACCTGTAAAAATTAAATCCTACAGAATTCGCTTATACACAGGCCCCATAGTTTTCACGAAAGTAAGCCCAAATACTTTACTTTGATGTAAAAACTTTTAAGATCTGTTCCCTACATCTTTAAGTCACATGCCTAATACTCTGCCTTGAACTTTAGCAATTCTGGACCATATTTAGTCTTTGCTCCCCCAATCGCATAAATTTATAAATTCGCTAATGCTATAGCTTCTGTCTCAACTCCTCCCATCCAGTCCTAACCCCTTACAGTTAACTGGACTAAATCATCGTTAAACAGCCTAGACATAATTTATTTGGAAAATCTTTCACTGATATCCATTGATTCTTCCCCTAGGGCTGGCTTAACACACCCTCATTTAAGCTTTTTCAGCAACCACACTTAGGCATTTCACTTTCGTATCAAGCACCATATTATTTTGAAATTATTCATGTGTCCCTTCTACTCTTGGGCAATAAATTTCTTTAGTACAAAGACTAGCCCTGCTCTGCTCTTTTCTTTTCTTCCTAGGGCAAGATCAAGTTTGGTGCATAAAATATATTTGACAGTGTTTGCTAAGTAAACTAACGTGACAGAGCCTCCCTATCTCCAAAAAATCTATCTTGGGACTGGCTCAGAGATACCAAGAAGAGAAAAAAGAAAAGAAAATACAGTGTACTCTATTTTATGTCCAGGAAGAACTATTATTTTATCTTCTTCCAATATGTAATTTCCAGTACTTCTCTCTGAGATTTGAATGAGATAACAAAATTAAGCTCTTGGAAAATTATAGTGAGGGGAGCCTGGGTGGCTCAGTTGGTCAAGCATCTGCCTTTGGCTCAGGTCATGATCCCAGGGTCCTGGATTCAAGCCCGCATCAGGCTCTCTGCTCAGCCAGGAACCTGCTTCACCCTCTTCCTCTGCCACTCCCCCTACTTTGCTCTCCCGCTCTCTTTCTCTCTCTCTCTCAAATAAATAAAATCTTTAAAAAAGAAAATTATAGTGATTTTGTTTTTTATGAGGAGATAATAGCTTCCTTGAAAGTTTATATTTTTCTGGAATTTTTACCTTGAAGTAGATTTGATCACTCAAGAAAATTAACTGAAGAATATATAAGCTTATAAGAATTCAATCAAGTTGTCAGATACACAACAAATAGGTAGAATCCATAACTTTCATTTAAACTAGCAACAAACATTAGAAAACATATTGAGACAAATAACTTTATTCCTAAACTCAAGAGAAAATACCTAGAAGTAAACTTAATAAGAAATATACAGCATTTTTATAAAGAAAACTACAAAGATTCGCTGAGGTACATTAAGGGAGATAAGAATAAATGACTATACCACGTTCCTATATAAGAAGAGTTACTCTTTAAAACAATATCAGTTTTTCTTATTGTGATTAATAGGTTTAATGCAATTCTTTCAAAATCTAAACATTTTTTTTCCTTTTTTTTTTTATTAACATATAATGTATTATTTACCCCAGGGTACAGGTCTGTGAATCATCAGGCTTATACATTTCACAGCATTTGCCATAGCACATACCCTCCCCAATGTCCATATCCCTATCCCCCCCCCCACCTCCCAGC
>JAPYYJ010002515.1:0-12711 GCA_028533885.1 Nasua narica | reverse complement strand
AATGGGTAACAGCTTTAGAAGAAATTCCAAGTTTAATAATAAAAGGATTAAGTTATTTGCAGTTGAAGAACACAAAACAAGACTCTCTTGGCCAGTTGGTAGACTGGACCATGCAAGCTTTAAATTTACAGGTAGCTCTTCGCCAGCCCATTGCCTTAAATGTCCGACAACTCAAAGCTGGGACCAAATTAGTGTCCTCGCTAGCAGAATGTGGGTCTCAAGGAGTCATGGGATTGCTACAAGCAGGAGTAATCAATGGATTATTTGAGCTTCTGTTTGCTGATCATGTCTCATCTTCCCTTAAGTTAAATGCTTTTAAAGCTTTGGACAGTGTCATTAGTATGACAGAAGGAATGGAAGCTTTTTTAAGAGGTAGGCAGAATGAAAAAAGTGGCTATCAAAAACTCCTGGAGCTCATACTTTTAGATCAGACTGTGAGAGTTGTCACTGCTGGTTCGGCTATTCTTCAGAAGTGCCATTTCTATGAAATCTTGTCAGAAATTAAGAGACTTGGTGACCATTTAGCAGAGAAGACTTCATCTGTTCCTAACCACAATGAACCTGATCATGACACAGATACTGGACTTGAGAGAACAAACCCAGAATATGAAAATGAGGTAGAGACTTCAATGGATATGGATCTTTTGGAATCCTCAAATATAAGTGAAGGGGAAATAGAAAAGCTTATTAATCTCCTGGAAGAAGTTTTCCATTTAATGGAAACTGCACCTCACACAATGATCCAGCCACCTGTTAAGTCTTTCCCAACAATGGCACGTATTACTGGACCTCCAGAAAGGGATGATCCGTACCCTGTTCTCTTTAGGTAAGACATTTTTGGTTTGGGAAGATACACTTCACAGATCACTGCAGGCAGTTTTATGTGGTTGATTTTGTTTTTTTAATTTGTAAGCATAGCATATCTGTGTAAGGATATTCTGTATTCAAAAATAGATCATAGTGAAACTGAGAAGTATACTACTGTGGGAGAGCTATATTTAATGAGCACTTAAAGTAGTAAAAGCGATTTAAGTTAAGAATAGTGAGTCAGCAACAGTGCTTAGATAAGCTCGTCTCTGAGCAAGACTAAATGAGGAACTGTAGAGTTGCTTCTGGGAAGGTGGTGTGATACCTCTGGTGTGATACAAGAGGATGGCTCCAAGAGGATGGAAGGAGAGAGCTTCTCTGTGTGAACCTATTTGTACTTTATCTCTCTGACATTGCAAGTTAAACTTACATTTTACTAATTTAATTTTACAGACCTGGTTAAATTCTTTAAGTTTCAGTCACCACTTATTTATGCTCTCTAACTCTGTTTGTTGTTGTTGTTGTTTTAAGTGGGCCCTATGCTCAGTGTGGGGCTTGAACTCACAACCCTGAGATCAAGAGACATATGCTCGACCAGCTGAGCCAGCCAGGTGCCCCTATCTAACTCTGTTTGTTGGTAGGGTTTTGCCATTATTAGGATCAGTGCCCACGGTAGATTTTTAAATTTTGTTTTAATTTTCGATTTTTTTTTTGCATTTTGCCTGTAAATAATTTTCTAGCTAATGGGAAAATGGCATTTTTATTATGTTATTCCTTATTTCTGTGATTAATTTTTGCCTTGATTTGGAGCGTACTGCATTAACAGAAAATAGGGTGCTTATCCATAAAATCTGTATCTATCCATTCCTGTTTTAAGCTGAACTGTTAGATCTTGCCTTAATTTGAGTTATTTCAGGAACAAAAGGTGATAATGCTAGAGCAAGGTCTGGTAGGAGATGAAGTCAAGAGTACAAGTGTAGGGGTTTGGTTTTGAACAGAAGAAAAGGAATCTTACGTGTGTACAAATATAGATACATTCGTAGTATGGAGACAGTAAAGGAGCCAAGGTACTTTGCACTGATCACTTCATTTTTAGTAAGGTAAAAGGTGAGGTCATACACTGAGAATAAATGAGGGTAGTGATTCTAAGGAAGGAAGTCATGCTTTCAGTCTCTGAAGGGACTGATAATTAAAAGCTTATTAAGTATTATTTTCTTCTCTAACTGGAGAAGGTACATTTAGGTATCAGGCTTGAGGAAGTAAAGGGCCTTGAATGCTGTGCTAAGGAATTTGGATTTTGTATGTATGTATGTATTTATCTATCATTTTATTTTTTGAAGATTGATTGATTTGACAGAGAGAGAAAGAGAGAACACAAGCAGGGTGAGTGGCCGGCAGAGGGACACCAGGACACCCGGGACACCGGGATTATGACCTGAGACAAGGCAGTTATGACCTGAGACAAGGCAGACACTCAACTAAGCCACTCAGGAGCACCTATTTTATTTTATTTTTTTTTAAAGATTTTATTTATTTCCAGAGAGAGAGAGAGAGAGAGCACGCACAAGCAAGGGGAATGGCAGGCAGGGGAAGAAGCAGGCTCCCTTCGAGGCAAGGAGCTTGATGCGGGACTTGATCCCAGGACTCTGAGATCATGAGCTGAGCCAAAGGCAGATGTTTAACGGACTGAGCCACCCAGGCGTCCCTGGTTTTGTTTTTAGAATGTGGGAAGATCTTGATAATTTCGTAGTGGTAGATTTGAGAGTATCAAAGTAGTAGTCTTTTTTTTTTTTTTTTTAAGATTTTTATTTATTTGACAGACACAGCGAGAGAGGGAACACAAGCGGGGGAGTGGAAGAGGGAGAAGCAGGCTTTCTGGGGAGCAGGAAGCCTGATGTGGGGCTCTATGCGGGGCTGACCTGAGCCGAAGGCAGATACTTAACGACTGAGCCACCCAGGCGCCCCTCAAAGTAGTATTCTAAGATTATATGTTGTAAGATGTATTGCAATGGAAAAGTAGTTGGAGTTATTAAGTAGATGAGCCAGTCCAGATTGCACTGTGTTAAGTTCCTAATGTAGTGGCATTTACAGGGAATTGTGCTAATATTGAGAGTTTGTGTGAAAGAGTACTTGGACTCTTTAGTTCCTTTTTAGGTCCCAGATACCCTAGGACTTGGCAACTGGACCTAATAGCTAGGAAAAAGTGAGAAGGAACTAAAGATATTTTGAGGTTTCTAGCTAGGGTAACTATTGGAACTGGGGTGTTATTGACAGAAACTGGTAAATCAGAAGGGGCAGTGAATTGTGAAAGGAGAAATAATTTTGCATTTTGGAAGGATTAGTTTGATGTGATGATAAGGCTCTAATGTCCTCTGTGTAAGTCTCCAAGGTCACTCTCAGGATTTGCCAGTGGGGCTCAAAGGACTCAGTACTATACTCAAAACTATGGTTTATTACAGCAAAAGGATATAAGGCACAATAAGCAAAGGAAAAGGGTCCATGGGGAGAAACCTGAGGAAACCAGTCAGAGGCTTCCAAAGTCCTTTCCCAGTGAAGTCACATATGACCTGCTTAATTCCCTCAGCAAGGAATTGTGACAATGTGCGTGAAATGTTGCATACTGAGGAAGCTCATTAGAATATCAAATCCAAGCTTATTATTGGAGGATAGACACATAGGCCCCCAATATCTACTGTGCAACAGAATCCCAGCCTCCCAGAAGGAAAGCGTTTAGTGTAAACCATATTTGCTTAAATAGTGTAAGCCTATTGAGCATTTTTATCTGTTGGGTGATGGGAATCCTCCCCAAATCCAAGTTCCCAGATACTAACCAAGGGCCTGCCTTGTAAGAAGGAGTTCTTAAGAATGTAAGTAGTCTGAGGCCTGCATTGTTAACTAATTTCTGAACACTCCACAGGATGTTTAGAGATACTCTTAAAGCATAGTAGTCATGGGGTTTTGTCTTCTTGAGAGTTCTGTTTGCCTTCATAGGCAAGAAGTTACTGGGGGGTGTTTATTATTCTAAAGTAGAAGCCTGAGTTTAAGGAGTAATATGAGAGGCAGTTACATACTCTGATTCCAAATATAGGACATTCTGAAAAAGGCAAAACTAGGAAGACAGTAAAAAGATCGGTGATTGCCGTGGTTAGGGGGAGGAAGAGAAACAAATGCATGGAGCACAATATTTTTAGGACAGTGAAAATACTCTGTATCAGTAGCATTTGCATCTGTTTTGGGGTCTTGAGTAAACTCACACTTTTTCTACTAAAACTATGTATGCTAAAAAAATGGTTCTTGGGTTTGATAAAAGTGTTATGTATTCCCATATATATTAACTCTTCAAATACTAAAAGTTGATGTATGAATTTGTTTTCCCTAGAGGTACTGATACAGATATACTACCTATAGTAAATATGAATAGTAATATGTATATAGTAATATGGATATATTATTATTATATTATATTCATGATATATGAATAGTAAATATGAATATAGTAAATATGAATAAACTATATATTTTTTATAGTATATGCACTATATTTTTCCTCGGTGCACTAATTCAGATAAACTGGTGTACCATGTGTAGAGTAGGACCATGGTGAAAAAGGAACATTTGATAAATGCTCTGGAAAGGAGGCCCAGAATTTAAAGTAAGATTATTTCTGGAAAGAGAAGACCTGTCAACGGTTATATGTCAAATATCCCGTTGAATGTTAGCTGGAAAAAAGCCGCACATAACTTTTACTTTTATTTGACCCAGTAGAAAGAAGACTTGCTGCCACATTATGTTTTTAGTTAAAGTAGTGTATTGCTAAGGATAAGGATTATGGCCATTAAAATTTTTATGCCTCTCCTATCTAATGAATATTGAGTAAATGAAGAATGTTTTGTGCTGATGTCACATATATCAATCAATTTTTCTATAGGTATCTTCATAGTCATCACTTCTTGGAGTTGGTTACCTTACTTCTGTCAATTCCAGTAACAAGTGCCCACCCTGGTGTGCTGCAAGCCACAAAAGATGTTTTAAAGTTTCTTGCACAGTCACAGAAGGGTCTTCTTTTTTTTATGTCGGAGTATGAAGCCACAAATTTGTTGATCCGAGCTCTGTGTCACCTTTATGATCAAGATGAAGAGGAGGGTCTTCAGTCTGATGGTGTTATTGATGATGCATTTGCCTTGTGGCTACAGGACTCAACACAGACATTGCAGTGTATTACAGAACTGTTCAGCCATTTTCAGCGTTGCACAGCCAGTGAAGAAACTGACCATTCAGATCTCTTGGGAACCCTTCACAATCTTTATTTGATTACTTTTAATCCTGTGGGAAGATCAGCTGTTGGCCATGTTTTCAGTCTTGAGAAAAATCTCCAAAGTCTTATTACTCTAATGGAGTACTATTCCAAAGAAGCCTTAGGGTAATTTTCTTTTTACTCCTTAAGTTTTCTTTCATACTGGAAAACTACACCAGTAAAGGGCTAGTTTCTTAAAAGGTGTTGCTTTGAAAGTAAAAATTATTATAATTATTTTTTGACATAATACATAATTTGTTAATTAAGGATTAGAATGATAGAAATTTCTAAAATATAAGATACGTCCATAAAGCAACAAAATGGATCTTTTAGCCGCTTCTTCCAGTTTCCCCTTGGTGTTGACAAGATTACAACTATTGTACTCTTGCTAATTTGTGTGTAGGGGAATCCTAAGGCACCAGAAATACTTGCAGAGTAATGAGGACTATCTTGCTGTCTTGAATTTTCCCTCTCGTTTAAACTATGGTGCTGTGGTTTCAGAAGTACTTTGAATGGGGGTAGGAGATATAGAATGCCTGTTTTTAAGAGCTTCCCAGTAGGGCAGAAGATTGATTTTTAGTGTCTAAGGAGATAAACGTGCTCTTCCTGGCTCATGTCATACAAAGCAGTGACATCCAGGTAACTGGCTTCATAACAGGGTCTTGATGTGACTCCTTGAGTGACCCTTCTTTTTGGGGGAACTATGAAAGACAGTGGCTTCCATACATAGCTCTACTTCAGCAGTTTCAAGGTAGAAGATCGTGATATGACAGTAGATTGATTCATTACACTTATTCCTACTTATCCAGAGTGAACAGCATTTTAAAGGAGACCATTGAAGTATACTTCCGAATCTTTCATTGCTGATGAAGTATACTTGTTTATCATTTCATTGTTCTTCTGGTCTTCTTTCTTAATAGAATTTCACTTTCCATTGTAATGCATATGCTTCATTTATATACTTTTAAGTAGTGTTTTCAAGTGAATTGGAGGTGTTTCTTCTCTCCAGGGAGTTAGTCATGTTTCATTGTAAAATTCCTTGGTCTCTTTAAAGCCAAATAGAAAAAAATGTTTAAAATTGTTCCTGAAAAAATTGTTTTCATATCAAAAACTTTAAAACCTTATTTTGTTTCAGTGATTCCAAGTCTAAGAAGTCAGTAGCTTATAATTATGCATGCATACTTATTTTGGTGGTGGTTCAGTCTTCCAGTGATGTCCAAATGCTAGAACAGCATGCAGCATCTCTCTTGAAGCTTTGTAAAGCAGATGAAAATAATGCTAAATTGCAAGGTATGGTACTTGAAGTTATTTAAGCATTTATGATATGTGAAGGGAAAAAGCCTTTGAATATCTGTAATTAGTACTTTATCATGTTTTGATAATATATATAGTAATAATATGTCACTTCTTGGAAGTACCCTTTATGAAAGTATTTTATATGGTCTTCTTAAAAAGATTTTTAGGAAATTGTCACAAATACTTTTTCCTGGAAAATCATGGTGATTAGTCGTTAGTTGAAGTTCCTAACCAAAACGGAAGTAGCTTGAAGGTGAACTCAAATGTTCAGGTTTGGTTTTTTTTTCCTTAAGATTTCAAAATTATTTTTAAGTAATCTCTACACCATGTGTGGCTTGAACTTACAACCTCGAGATTGAGTCGCGTGCTCCACTGACTGAGCTAGCCAGGCATCCCAAACTTTTTTTTTTAAGTAGGCTCCATGCCCAGCATGGAGCCCAAGGCAGGGCTTGAACTCATGACCCTGAGGTCG
This sequence comes from Nasua narica, assembly GCA_028533885.1. Classification (NCBI taxonomy): domain Eukaryota; kingdom Metazoa; phylum Chordata; class Mammalia; order Carnivora; family Procyonidae; genus Nasua; species Nasua narica. The sequence continues at coordinate 5,842 of JAPYYJ010002515.1, read as the reverse complement.
AGACCTGAGCTGAAATCAAGAGTCGGACACTTAACTGACTGAGCCCCCCAGGCACCCCTTCAAAAATTCAGTTTTGTGTATAGTTTGTGTATATGTGTGTTTTCTGTATATATATTTCTTTTTTTTTTTAAGGTTTTTATTTATTTGACAGAGAGAGTTCACAAGTAGGCAGAGAGAGAGGGGGAAGCAGGCTCCCTGCTGAGCAGAGAGCCTAATGCAAGGCTTGATCCCAGGACCCTGAGATCATGACCTAAGCCGAACACAGAGGCTTTAACCCCCTGAGCAACCCAGGCACCCCATGTGTGTGTGTGTGTGTGTGTGTATTTCTAGGTATAACATTCTAAATACAATTTAGAAATCCATTTGTCATTAATTAACATACATATGCTGTCCTCAAAAGTATAGGATAATGAATATGAACACTATTTTCTAAGTATATAACTGTAAATCTATGTTGAATGAAGTTTCTGGTAAACCTTATGTGAGCAGTTGTGAAAAAGTGAAGGTATCTAATCACAGTTTTTTTATTTTGTTTTGGTTTCTTTCTAACCTTACCAAGTAGAAAATTTGAAAACATTGAGTAAATATGGTAAATAGCGTGTGGACTTTTTTTCTTTTATTTTTCTGAGAGAGCATGTAAGTGGGGGGGGGGTGGTGATGGGGAGGAGGGACAGAAGAAGAGGGAGAGAATCTTAAGCCGACTCCCTGCTAAGCGCAGAGCTGGAGGAGGGGGCTCAATTTCATAACGCTGAGATCCTGACCTGAGCCGAAATAAAGAATCGGATGCTTAATCGACGAGCCACCCAGGTGCCCCTTTTTTAATTTTAATCTTAAATTTTATGTGTGATACCACCAGTAAAAGTAAGAGTTAAATTCAACCTCTCATGTAGGAAATAGGTTTTTTCTCTGTAGTGTGCCTTTATAAAAGAAGGGCACACAACATCTTCAAAGATATTATTAATGTTTTACTACTTATTCTGGGTGATGGGTACACATATTTATTTTATTATTGTTCTTGTATCTTTCACTGAGCAATATATGCTGTATATATGAAAGTTAATTTAAAAACACACTGGAAAAATACTCAGATGTACATAGTTGTAACCCTTATGGAGAACTGTAGAACCAAGGAGAGACATGACTACTATTTTCAGGTTCCTTTAGTTATTCCTCAAAAATGTCAGAAACTGGCATATCACTGTTTTTTTTTTTTTAAGATTTTATTTATTTGACAGAGAGAAACACAGCGAGGGAAGGAACAGAAGCAGGGGGAGTGAGAGAGGGAAAAGCAGGCTTCCCGCTGAGCAAGGAGCATGATGCGGGGCTCAATCCCAGGACCCCGGGAATTATGACCTGAGCTGAAGGCACCCAGGTGCCCCAGGCATATCACTTTTTTACATTAGAATGCTTTTCTTTTTTTTTTTTAATAGAATTTTTTTTTATTTAAAGATTTCATTTTATTTATTTGACAGAGAGAGAGAGATCACAAGTAGGCAGAGACACAGGCAGAGAGAGAGGAGGAAGCAGGTTCCCTGCTGAGCAGAGAGCCCGATGTGGGGCTCGATCCCAGGGCCCTGAGATCATAACCCGAGCCAAAGGCAGAGGCTTAACCTCCTGAGCCACCTAGGCATCCCTAGAATGCTTTTCTTAAAATAGTTTTGGTGATAAAGTACGGGATTTGTAGCATAGCTTCTAGGAGAGTTTTTTTTTCCTGTTATTCCACTCTTTTTTTTTTTAAATATAATTGACACACAGTGTACATTAGTTTCAGTCATACAGCATCGGGATTCCACAGCTCTATATGTATGACATAATGATTCCACAATTTTATACAGTTACTCTGTGCTCACCAAAGTATAGCTACCATGTCACTATACAATGTTATTATACCATTGACTATATTCCCTATGCTGTACCCTTCATCCCCATGACTTACTCATTCTATAACTGGAAACCTTTACCTCCTACTCCCCTTCACCCATTTTGCTCATCCTTCCATACCCCTCCCCTCTGGCAGTTACCAGTTCTCTATATATTTATGAATCTGTTTCTGCTTTTTTTGATCGTTCATTTTTTCTAGTAGAGTTTTGAATTCATTTCCGGTAAATGGTATACTTCATTTGTGATTGTTTTATAAGCAAAGTTTGTTATTTTGGGATGATAGTGATTACTTCTAATTTTATAAAGGTAAATTAGGAAATTGGGAAAATTTAAAGTTCACGTTAAGAGAAATGTCACTCAGCAAATGTCCCTCTCATGGGATTGATCCTGCTAGAAATTAATACATTTTGTCCATGGTTTTTTGGGGGTGTGGGAAGTGGTGGTAGCATTAGGTGAATAAACACTATTTTATTATGTTAGTGTATAAGCAGTCAGTTTTACACATTTTTTTTAATGTTGTAAGTTGATGGTCCTGTTTAAGCATGTAAACACTTAAGTTTTCAGAAACCAAGTAACTAAGAGTGGTCACTTCTTGTTCCTAAGCCTGTATGTAGCCCATTTACATTTCACATTAAAGCTTGTTTAGAGAAGTAGATAGAAGTTTATCCCTGTATGAAGTTTAGATTATTGAAATCAATATGAATCTTATAATGTTCTTTGGAAAAGAATACCTTTAATTCCTTTGTTATAAAGACTTTTTATTTTAAAATATTATATTATGAATGACCTTTTTGTTTTTAAGAACTTGGCAAGTGGCTTGAACCTCTGAAAAACCTTAGATTTGAAATTAACTGCATCCCAAACCTAATTGAATATGTTAAACAGGTAAGTAAAACCTAAAAGTGCGTTGATTTTTTTTTTTTTAAAGACGATTTGTTTTATTTTTGAGAGAGAGCCTATACACATGAGCAAGGGGAGCAGAGAGGGAGAGAAGCAGACTCTTCCACTGAGTGGGGGGTGTGATGTGGGGCTCCCATCTCACAAACCTGAGGTCATGACCTGAGCTGAAACCAAGTCATGTACTTAACCAAATGAGCCACCCAAGTGCCCTTAAAAGTGTCTTCATTTTATGGAACTGTATGGTTCCAAATATAGTACTTGCATTAAGTCATTTATGTTGATAATACAGTAATTGTTAAGTGTACTTGATTGATTTGCTGGACTTTATGGTACAGATTGGTACTGGTATGTAGATGGGCGTGTAACGGTATGTATGTGTGAATACACTTGCCACAATCCTTTGTACTGTACTGCTTTCCACTACCACATCTGTCCTATTTTTTTTCCCTCAAATTGGAGTACTATCACCTACCATTTTGATGATCTTTACAATAGCATTTTAAAGTTAAATGCCCTAATAATTTAATGTATAATTGTTTCAGTTAAACTTTAGTGAAAAAGAACTTCCTTCAGAATTTTTAGGTGAAAATCAACAAGATACAATTTAGATTACAGTGGGAACTGGTTCTAAATTTGTTTTTTGTGTTTTTTTAAGGTTTTATTTATTTAACAGAGAGAGCATAAGCAGGGGGAGCAGCAGGCAGAGGGAGAGGGAGAAGCAGGCTCCCCTGCAGAGCGGGGCTTGATCCCAGGACCGGGATCATGACCTGAGCCCAAGGCAGTTGCTTAACCAACTGAGCCACCCAGGCACCCCCTAGTTCTAAATTTGTTAATTTGGGATGGTCACATCTACAAATAAAATATTCATAAAAGTTGAAAATCCTATATCATAATAGTACACGTGAAAATTCATGTCCAGTTCAAGTCGTTAGCAATTTAAAAACTCATTAAAACTGTTGTCTTGTTTAATTAGTTTTAAAAGTGTAGCATAGGAAGGAGAACTAAACATGGTCATAGATGCATAAAAAATTTTAAGCTAGAGAGACAGAATTGGACTTTGAATTATTTCCTCTTTCATTTAACAGATGAGCTGTATGTATTTGTGTGTGTGTGTAAAAGGTCTTGGTTTTGGTTTTGCAATGTGGATTATTAAAATAGCAACCAAGTATTGTTTGGGCTATGTGCTTCAGATTTTTCTTTGCTGACTGACTTGTCTCCCTTATCTTCTCTTTTACTTCATCTTTCCTAAGAGTACTTTTCCTCCTGTGGTACCATTTTATTCTTCTTTGTTCCTTACTCTGTGACTCAGATGTCATCTAGAGTTTCTCATATATTCATCTTTTATTTGGCAGAAGTACACTAGATCCTGTAAATTTAGATGGTCATGTGTTCAGGGTACTTGTGCATGGTCAGGAGAATGTATAAGGTGTCCAATAAAGATTATATGCTTGGGTAAAAGTTTTTAACCAATAAGAAATTTAACTCTAGAAATTTAAATTACATGCTATAATTAAAGAATTTTGATTTTTATGTAAATGCTTATCCATTAATTATAGTTAATAATAAGTGATTCTCATTCCAAGATATACCAAAAACGGTTGATCTGAGATTGAAACTTCTCTCTATGCTCCATGCTGCTTTATGTAATTTGAATTATTGAATTATTGTGGAAAGACAGCAAGGAAGAAATTAGAAAAAATGTATAGGGGAAAGGAATTTTCTTATTTTTCTTTTTTAGTTTCTCCTCTGAGGGTTAGCAGCTGAAATAGTAACATTTTAAAATGTTCTTTCTTTCTTTTTTTTTTTTAAAGATTTTATTTGTTTGAGAGAGAGAGAGAGGGAAAGCATAGAGGAAGAGTGAGAGGGAGAAGCAGACTCCTCACTGAGCAGAGAGCTTGATGTGGTATTCGATCCCAGGACCCTGAGATCATGACCTGGGCTGAAGGCAGAGGCTTAACCAACTGGCCACGCAGGCGCCCTTATAATGTTATTCCTTCAGAATTTTTTCAAAACCGTCTGTGTTTCTCTTTGGAAACTACAAAACCAGAGAAACCTAAACAACTATTTGTTGTCAGGAAACATAGCATGGGAAGGTGCTAAGGACATAGGCAACTGTATTTCTTTTTCCTTTAACCGTGCCCTAACTAGTCATCACAACTAGATTCCTGTTGTGGTAATACGTGTGGTATCTGCATTCAAGTGTATGTTATGTAGTGCTAAAACATTCTTGTTGCTTCCTCAGTTTTGAAAGAGGTTTCGTACCCACAGAGCTTTTGTAAAATTAGTCATTGCTTCATTTTTGGGAGGGAGGGTATATAGAAAGAATATATGAAAAAGAACTATTTTAAGTTCTAAATATAGGGAGTCCCTTTCATTTTTGTATTCATTCATTTTGTACTCATTCATTTGTTACTTTCATTTTAATCTGTACTTTTTAATATACTTGACTTTGTGATTATTAATTTTATAAAATAACCTTTATAAACACTTCGTTAGCTTTATTCATGTTTTAAATTTATTTAGGAAACTAAAAATGGTGTAAGTACTTTAGTTAATGCCTTCTTGGGAATTTTTTTCTTGATTCATATCTAAGCACCAAGAAATTAAACTTTATGTTAATTTTTATTTTTAAAGAATATCGATAATTTGATGACCCCGGAAGGAGTTGGCCTTACCACTGCCTTGCGTGTTCTCTGTAATGTGGCATGTCCACCACCTCCTGTTGAAGGTAATACAGCTATAATACTTTAAAAACTGTTCTTAAAGCCTAGTATAAATGCTGTTTATTAAATAAAATGTTCAAAAATCTTAACTGATTATTGACATATAAGTAATTAGTTTTTTCTCCCCTTATCCTATATAAAGGTCAACAGAAAGACCTGAAATGGAATCTTGCCGTTATTCAGCTTTTTTCTGCTGAAGGAATGGACACCTTTATTCGGGTTCTACAAAAATTGAACAGTATTCTGACTCAGCCTTGGAGGCTCCATGTCAACATGGGGACTACCCTTCACAGAGTTACTACTATTTCAATGGCTCGCTGCACACTCACTCTTCTTAA
>JAPYYJ010002514.1:0-12715 GCA_028533885.1 Nasua narica | reverse complement strand
GCCAACTCCCCCAGCTGGCTGAAGCCAACCAGGAGCCCAGGAACTGCTTTCAGGCAGAGCTGGGACGAGCCCCCCTGCCCAGAGCAGAGCCGGAAGAAGGAGCAGCGGGACAGGAGCGGCGCAGAGGGCAACCGGCTCGGAGCCCTTCCTCCTGGTCCTTGACCGATCAACGCCCCTCGACCTCTGGCATTTGGAATTGTGTTTCTGTCGCCCGGAACCGGGAGCTCTGACGACTCAGTGTATTTCCAGGAGTCTTGACGGGACCACGGTCTGCTCCAGGACCGCACTAGTCCGGAACCTGGTACACAGTACGGGCGCGGGAACATCTGGGGAACGGCGGGTTGGGTGCACGATAAAATCTCATGTAGACGCCACAGGGGACAAGGCTCCGATGGGTAATCCCTGCCCGGGTGATCACCTTCTGCCCCATCTTTGGGAGAGAGAAGCACGTTTGCCCTGTTGTTGTCGCAGAGCGAGGAAGAGGTCGGGCGAGCCGTCCCCGAGGCGCACTCTCGCGGGGACTCCGGCCCCGCGGGGCTCCGAGCTCTTAGTGCTTCGGCAGTGACTGTGTCACAGGAAAGCAGGAAAGGGCACGTGTGACTGCTTCATATAACGGCAGTCCCTGTACTAGTTTATGTAATGACAGCCCCTGTACTAGTTAATATGACAGTCCCTGTACTAGTTTATGTAATGATAGTCCCCGTACTAGTCATATATCGACAGCACCTGTATTACGTCACCCCTGGAGGAGGCCACCGCATCCCCAGGCCACATGCCCAGGCAGCAGGTGTGAGTCCTTTCGTGGAAAGGCCTGGATGCTAGGCCGTCGCGGGGCAGGACATTTGGCACTGGCTCTTCCCATGCGATCTCTCGGCTGTCTGAGCTTCTGTCCCAGGAAACCAGGAGCTCTCAGAGAAGCTGAGACCCCAGCCTGATACTCTCACAAGGAAACAGTGTAGCTTCTGGCTCCTTAGGCTGCCTGGACCCCCTGTGCTCGCGATGGGACCATGAGCCTCCAGGTCCCTGGACTCCTGGTTCAGACCCCACCTCGGGAGAAGCTGGTACAGAGGGATGAGTGGCTTAGCCCCAGGGGGAATTGGGGTCTGGGATACCCCTGCTGGTGGGCTCCCGAGGATTCCTTGGGAGGGAGGCCATCAGGCAGGCGCTCGCAGTGTGGTCTGGGCGTGAGCCACACAGAATCAACTTGCTGCTGGCCGCTGCACAGGTTGCGGGTGGTCAGTGGCGTGCACTGTTCTGTCCCACTTGCCATCCTCGGGAGCGGCGGGTGGACGGCCTCAGGGGTGGTGAGGCAACTGCAGCCCGAGGCCAGGGACCCCAGAGTCCAGTCCTGCAAGCCTGGAGGCCCCACAGCAGGTCCCGGCAGGGCCTCTGCAGGTCTGCACAGCCCCACTGTGAGCTGAAGGTTCGCAGGGAGAGGCTGCTGGCGAAAGGGGGCCAGTCAGTGGCCTGAGTCTCGTTGGAGGCTCTGGACCCTGCGTCTGTGGGCGCGGGCCTGGCCAGGGAGCACGTGCGGCCTCTTCCCAGCGGTGCCTCTGCTTGGATGCATGCCTAGGAGTCAGGAGGGCGAGGGTCTCAGGATGAGGAGCCGCCCAGCGCTGTTGACGAAGGCCATGCAACAGGACCTGTGCCATGCGGGTCCGAGACGGGCTGGACACGGGACGGTGTGCCAGCTCAGGACAAAACTTAAGCTGTGCGGTTCCGGGAAGGGACATGCTATGATGTGCATTCTGGGAAGGGGACATGCGACGACGTGCGGATCCAGGATGGGACCTAAGCTGTGTGGTTCCGGGAAGGAACATGTGATGACGTGCAGGTCCAGGATGGGACCTAAGCTGTGCGGTTCCGGGAAGGGGCATGTGATTACGTGCGGGTCCAGGACGGGACGTGTGACCTACAGATCTGACAGATTATGTCCGATGTGACGTGATCCCGCATGTCTGACATCCCCGCAGGGGCAATGAGCATCCGGCGTCCACCGCGCGGTCCCACCTGGAACAAGGTGAGAAATCGCCCCAGCAGCCTCTGAGAAGTGAGCCGTGCAGTGGCCGGAAGGGGCTGTGGCTCCGAAGAGGGGCCATGGGAGAAGCTAGTGGGCAGTTCAGGTGTCCGAGCTGAGGAGGCTTGAGTAGGAGCCTCACCCGTGGAGGAGGGGGAAGGGGCGTGTGAAGAAGGCAGGTGAAGAGTGGGCAGCAGAAGCGCGCATGCCCTCGCTCCCCTGCGGGGTCACAGGACCGGGTGACACAGCCTCTGAGTGTCTGGAACTCAGGGAGGGACACGGGCTCACAGAGGGAGTAAGAGGACAACCAAAGATGATGGAGACTGAGTTAGTGGTACTCAAATAAAGGGAGGAAGAAAAAAGTAAAACCTTCCAGAAAGCGAGGTCATACTAACACAGGAAGGGGGAGGGGTGCAGGGGAAACCTGAGCAGCAATGGGCACGTGTATTTGAGAAACGGCGGAACAAAAATACCCTAAGGAAGAGTTAAGGAGGAAAGTTACTGGTGTGGAAGGAAAAGAAGGTGCAAAAGGTGTCTCTAGTTCGTGTTCCTCAAGAAATGAAAAAGGAAAGAGAAGTAAAATACTCAGACTTGTAGTTTAAGAGAGCTTTTCTGAAATCAAATAGAGGCTGAATCCACAGACTGGAAGGATGTCGTGTATTCCAGATAAAATCCGTATGGGCTTATCAACTGCAGGATATGTCCTAGTTTTATGGGACTTCAGAGAAAGAAACATTTCTCCAAGTTTCAGGCAGCAGTAACAGTAACAAACATCAAGGGACTTTTAGGGCAAAATTTTGGAGCAAAAGGAAACATTTGAAATGCAGCCACTGTGGGGGGGTGGTAAGCGAGTGAAGGAAAGAGTGGGGGTTATAGAACGAATTCAAAGGAGAACAGGCCCCAGGTCATGTTAGAGATTTTAAGGTGCAAGAAGAGATTTAGATTTTGATGTTCAGCACAGCGAGAAGGCTTCAGGAGATGCTATTGCTATAGTCTAGGCGAGAGGTGTTAGTGATGGGACCAGGGTGACAGCAAGGGAGATGGGGAGAAATGCATGCATTCAGTGCATGTATTGGAAGTAGATTCTGCTGCACTTGGTGACATGCTATGTGGGGGTGGCAACAGAGGGGAGCAGGGTAGGAGAGAGCATGGGACTGAGCAGGATTTTGGAATGGAGCAAGTTGGTTGTGGTGGCGCCATCTTGCTGAGATGCAGGCTGGACGATGAACTGTTTTTTTTCCTCCCAAATACTTTCATTTTTTCAGTGTTACAAGGTTAATTGTTCATGCACCACACCCAGTGCTCCATGCAATACGTGCCCTCCTCAGTACCCACCACTGTGAGGAACTGTCTCGAGGGCAAAGAGCTTGGTTTTGGGCACGTTAAATTTGAGATGTCAGGACTGAGAGTAAAATAACAGGTAACGCTCTCATAGGAACCTGCTGGTAAGAAGGAGCAGCCTTGTGATCAGGACACATGTGATTCAGTACATAAACCAGTGCTGAGTGTCCCGCTGGAAATGGTAGTGTGACATTGAGTGGGCACTATGTCAGGATGGGGAAGCTCAGGACAGAGATCAGGACTGACGCAGACGTAGGGGTCATTGGGATAGGGGTGGTGCGCACGGATTGAAACTGGATGACATTTCTACACATGTAGAAAGGGAAGTCAAGAGATCCTAGGACCAAGCCCTTGGGGGCATATTGATACTGAGAAATCAAGAAAGGAATAGGAGCGAGCAAAGACTGAGCCGGAGGGGTGAGATGAGAGCTGCCGCGAGTTAGTGTGGAAGCTAGGCAAAGGGCATGTTCAGAGCAGGGTGGTCAGCTGAGTCGGGCTCTGTTAAGAGCAGTAGGATGGAGACAGAAGGAAACCATTGGTTTGGCAACATGGAATTCCTAGGTGGCTTTGACAAGAGTGGTTTCAGTAGGAGTGGGGACAAGCCCTTGGCTGAAGAGGGTGAAGGAATACAGGAGGTAAGGATGCAGAGATGGTCACCACAGACAGTTTGACCAGGAAGCTGTCAGAAGTAGGGTGGGAGCTGGAGAAAGAGGAGACATCCAAGAGAATGTTCCCATTTTTAAGATGGCGAGTAAGGAGGCATGTTTCTCTGCTGGTAGGACAGATCCAGAGTGGAGGGGGAGGTTGATGCCGGCGCAGTAGAGGGGAGGGTTACCAGACAAGGGATTTGGAGGAGGCTAGGTTATAATTTGATACGGAATTAAAAACATAAGCAATAAAAAGTAAAGGAATACCAAGACAGGGCTATGTAAGTTACGGTGCAAATTATTACAGCTGCTGCTTTTCACCCTTCACATCTGTATTTGACTTCTTTCTACACACACCTGGGCACAGATACGGCGCTGTGGACCTCCTCAGTTTTTTCTGAGTATTTGTTGTTTCGTTTCTTATAATTAAGTTTTGAATCACTTTTTCATTAGTAGCGTCAACAGGGGATTACATTTAAAATAGAATATTGTTAGCGTCCCAATATGCAGTAGACTCTAACTGTTCTGTTTGCAGGGTCATTTGAGAATTTATTGCACAAGTCCATTAATAACCCGACCTGGTGGTGCGTCCGGTCCAGGGACACGGGCTTAAGGTCGTTTTCTTTCAGTCCTCTCTGTGTGATGGTCATTAAGTGTAAAACCTCATCTGGAGATAATGTCAAGGATGCAAAGTGCAGGCCCTTTGTGAAGGCGAGCTGGGCTCCCGCTGGGGCAGCAACTGTTCCTCTTTTTGTCCTTGTCCAGATGGCCCCAGAGTGGGGCTCCTGCTCTTCCCGCGGTGTCCACGCTCAGTGTAGACAACGGGCTCCTTTGTTTTTCTTGGAGCCCCAGAGCTTCGGGCTGCAATGGCTGCAGCGCGCCCAGCCCGGTGGGCACCGATGCCTCCAGGCGGCTCTGTGATTTACATCAAACGTCACCCCTCCTCGGTGGCGGGAGAGGGCCTGACAGCTGGCTCCGTTCGGAGCCACAACCCAGCTCCCTTTTCTGGAATCTGGAGTCTCGCCCTCGTCCCCTGAGAGCTGAAGGCCATCTGTGCTCTCTGACAGATGTGTCTGAGATGCACCGTCCCACTCAGTAGTGCAGAATAGGGTTACCTTCCTCGCTCTCTCACTGGATCATGCTGGTCTCTAAAAGCCCCATTACCCCCTTAATCTCATCCTCGTGATTTCTGCCTTTATCAGTTTTCTCGAAGGTAACCAAGAACAGTCATTCTGGAGAAAATTTCCAATCAGGACGAGGTTTCCATTGGAGCCCAGCTCTGGATCGGGCCACGCTGTCTCGGGTGGGAGTGTCTCTTGGGCGGAAGAGCTCGGGGAACTAGGGAGATGAGGCCGATGAAGGACGGGACTCCCATTTACATTCGATTTCCAGGCAATTCATTTTTATTATAAATATGTCCTAACAATTCCACAGAACGCTTTTACACTAACAGATACACATAGTATTTGCTGAAAACACAAATTTAACGGCACATCCTTTATTTGCTGAATCAGGCCACCCTATGTCCCCCCGACCCCCGACATCGCTTCTGAACCTTCTAGCTATGTGGGGCGGCTCAGCCCCCTTTGTGTGGACGTCAGAGCCGGGATGATCCGACCTGCGTCCTCCCCTAACACGGGAGCCTGCCCTGCTGTGCTGCTGGGATGGAGGAGTGCGGGGGAGGCCGCGAGCCGCGGAGATGGGTCCGTAGACCAGAACATGTGTCTCCCCTGCCCCGAGCTCTGTCGAAGCCCCTTTGCTGGGCAGCCCTGTGACTGCGTCCGCCTCCCGCAGGGGGCCGTGTCCATCATGCGCTCAGCAGCATGTTTGGGTCTCTGCAGGGCTGGGTGGTGGCTGTGGGGTTGGGATCCCTCTCCCAGGAGCTGCGGGGCACTGGCTTGGGGTGAGCAGGTCACTTCGAGAGAAGTGGTGGGTCCTGGAGGTTACAGGGAGCGGCACACTCTCGTGTTGACCTTGGGGAAGGTCACCTTCCAGAGGACCACGGAGCCACCACCCCTTGGGTTTCTCAGGAACCCGGCAGAGAGGCCTTCTGAGCCGGGGAGGCGTATGTAGGGCTTGGGGAGCAAGGTGCAGAACGAGGTCACCCATGGAGAGCAGAGACAAGGCATGACAAGGAGCGTCAGGTGGAGAAATGTCACCGCAGGGGCAGCCAGGGTCAGGACCCCATGGCGTGGCCAGAGGTCAAACCGGGCCGATTTCCCCCCGCCATTGTCAAAGCTTTGCCCCTTGATGCCATTTGACGCCTTTATACTCAAAGCTGGCGTCTCAGATGCGAGTTTCAGCGGTCGACATTGGAACTCCGAAGCTGGGGGCGTTCACTGGGGACACTGAGTGGGGATGGGTGGGGCTAAAGGCGGTGACCTGGGTCACACAGCACGAGCTTCTCGGGTATGAGGTGCTCCAGCAGATGTTTGCACACCCGTCTACACAGCAACCTCACTTCCAACAGCTAGACGAGCAAGCAGCCCCCGTGGGTCCCGATGGACGCATGTGGTCTGTGGTGCAGCGGAGTGTTATTCTGCTGGGCGATGGAGGGACGTTCTGATGCCACAGCCAACAAAAAGACAGCTGCCGTCTAGCTGCACTTGTGTGGGCGCTGAGAGTCAAACTCTCAGACAGAGTGGGGCTGGGAGCCACGGCTGGAAGCTGGGGCTGAGGCGTTAGTGCTCCAGTCCCGCGGGTGTCACAGCGCTGGCGGGGACAGTCACACGACAACGAGAGTGCGTTTCATCTCGCCGGACCGCTCACTCAAAACCTGCCGGGGTGGTAGATTGTATGTGCCGGGTTCTTGACCACAATTAACAAGAACTTCGAGAAGGGAACGAAAGCTGATGTCCTCGCGACCCCTGGTGGATCGCCCGGGCTCATGGAGCTGTGCGCGGGGCTTTCATTTCATTTCTTCTCCGCTGCCATCCATTCTCCGGACCTCCCACAGTGAACCCCTGTATGAGCAGATGACATGTAGGCGACGGGGTGGGAGGTCCCCCAGGAACGTCCTCGGTGCCTTTGCTGGAAAGGCTGCATTGGGTGCCTGCGAGGGCTGCCGTGGCGCCTGGGGCCTCGGCCCGAAGTCTCTTCCTAGACCAAGTGAGTGTGAAGGTCCCACGGCCACATGCCTTGGCTTGGCACTTCCTGACCGGCGCTGGCAGCCAGCGGGGACGGAGGACGGCGGAGCAGGCGGGTGGCAGACCCCAGCCCTCCCCGCCTCCCCCACCTGCTGCAAGTGCAGCCTCCCTCGTCCTCTGAAGCAGCGTTGAGCTGGGCTGTTGCTTCTGTCCCCTCCGAGACCCCGCAGGGGAGAGCCGCGCCGGCACGAGGTCCCAGTGAAGGGTCCCGGCTCCGCCCTATAGACCAGACCCCGGGAGGGTCCCGCCGCCTCAGGCTGCCCCAGAGGTGGACACTCTGTTACAAGACGAGGGGGTCATCGCGGCACCTGTGGGAGCGGCCAGGCCCTCCACGCCTCTCGATATGCAGTTCTCAAAGCCAGTCTTGTGTAGGCCTTGCCTAAATTGAAATGAATCCTCAAAGCCCTTGTCCTTGAGCTGCTCTCTGTCAGCTGAGGGGAAGTGCAGTGACCAGGGGTCTGGGGATGGTGGTCTTCCTAAGCAACCCCAGGTTCCATGTCCCCTTCCCAGTCTTCAACCCACACGCCCTTCTGCATGGCATTTTGAAAATGCACACCTGGCCATACACCCCACATACGCACACGTGTCCACACATGACACACACTCAGTTCTCTGCCATACGATTCAGCGTCCAAACCCTGATAATTCCAAGACTGAAAGGGGCCACTCTTTCTATTTCTATTTACTCCCTGTCCACCGATGGCCACCGGGACTGTCTGGGCGTATGTCCTTCCACCCAGAGGGTCCTTCATGCTCTGGCTCCTGTCCTTTTCTCAAGACACCTTTTTATCTCCTCTTCCTCTTGCGTTTCAGACACACCGCCCCTGTCCTGCTGCCTCAGGGCCTTTGCACGTGCCCTTCCTGTGACTTAAGCCACCCTTTCCTTTCCTGGCTCATTTCTGCTCATCCTTTAGCTCTCAGCTGAAGTGTCACTGCCTGGGAAGTGCTCTCATTGCCCCTCCGTGTCCACCCTTCATTTTCCGTTACCTTGACGGGCCGGTCCTATTTTCTTTCTAGCACATACCACAATTTGTAATGACATACTGCTTTCATGTGATTATTTGTCCAGTGGAGAACTCTGTAGACTGTGAGCTCTGTGCAGAACAAATAACCCTTCTTACCCGGTGTCCAGCACAATGCTGCCACTGGATGGATGTTTGTTGAACATTTGCATGAGTTTGTTCCAACACCTTTTCTTTATGGGGGCAGAAACCGAGGCCCAGAGAGAAGGAATCAAGTCCCTCCCGTCTCATCAGGTCATATCCTAAGGATCAGCAAGTCTTCCTCTTTGGACCCAAAGATTCCCCGTGGGTCTTTCCGCCTAAGCTCGGCCCCCTCCCAGACTGAGCAGGAATCAGGGCTCCTTCCCTGGAGAGCAGTAAATCCACAGTGACGTGAGCAGAACAGCCCCACGCATTGCCCTCTGCCCTCTGTCTGGTGTGCGTGTGTGGGGGGCTAGGAAACGTGGTCCCCGCTTGCACAGGTCAGGCTGGGAGACAGCAGACCCTCCCTGCGGCCCGGTTCTGGTGATGGGATTTGGGGCTCAGTCCCAGCCTGGCATGCTGGGTGCTGGTGAGGGACCTGAGGCCCGGGAGGGCTGACTGGAGTGGCGGCACAGAGCCCCGATTCAGCGCCCGCAATCCCCGAGGGCTCCTAAACCACAGGACATCCCATCCAATAGCCCAGAACAGCAGGGGGGTTAATGAGCCTGTGAATGAGAGTTTATCTTGGCAGAGCACGGAAGTGCAGCCTAATGGCAGTGTGGAAAAGGCCATTAGCGGGAAGGCAGAGAGTACCAAATCAGCATCGGGCTCCCCCACGTCCCACCCCCGCTAGATTCCCCAGAGCCCACCCCATTGTCAGTCCCTCGGGAGGCCCACAGGTGGCCCGGATGGCACCAGCCAGATTCTCAGTTGGCGGGGGCAGCAGTGACCCATTTTTGATAAGAAGCCATTTCTCCTTCCATCAACCGCATCGAATTGGTCATTTTGAAAGAGTAACATTCCTTCCTGCTATTTGCTGTGTTTTAGCTAATTCTTTTCTTTTCTCGGTAACTGTACGAGTTCAGGCCCGTTTCAGCAGCAAGTGACAGAATTCTAATTCAGACTGGCTTACAGGAAAAGGAAAGCCTAGGAGTTTATTGTAGACCCCAGGAGTGTCCGGGCCTCCTATCCTCGTCTCTGCTGTTCTCGTCTGGGCGGGGATTCTCCTGCAGGTGGCAGGGCCCAGGGAGGAAGATGTTTAGCTGCAGCCTGGCGGGTGACAGCAAGCCTGCCCCGCCTCTGCCTGTGGGTCCTGCCCGCACGGGTGTTGGCTGCCTCCGGCCTCCCGGGGCCTGGGACGATTCCACACAGGCAAAGCTTCCGCCTCATAAATTCTGCGCAGTGTGTCCTGTGGACCTGGGAGGGGAACACGGCTTCCGTGGTACCATCGGGTCCTGCATGGAAAGAATGCTGTAGAAGCATGAACTGGATCTAATTTCCCAACCCCGGGCTTTCGGTCACCTACTCTAATGAACACATTTTCCTTGGTTTGCAAATTAGCGTGCAGGGACGGGTCAGGGAACTAGCTATTGGGAATGGGTTGTTAAAAGTGATCTTTCAAAACGTGATAACATCAGACAGGGCTCTTGCTCCCTTTACAAAGCTTGTTTATAAATACTGGAGAGCAGCGTCTGTCCCCTGGGTCACCCGGAGACTCCCTACTTCCCTGCATGGTCCAGACATGGGGTCCCAGACTGCACGATTGTGGAATCCTACCTGGCACATGGTAGGAATGGGAGTACTTCCCTGCAAGGGCACCGCCATTTGTCATCACCTATGAAAGCACCACACTGTGTCCCACAGCCTGCAGAGCCCTGTGTTGCATAGCGCCTGCCTGCTTCTTCGATTCCGTGTCCGCCGTCCCCCTGCGGATTCTGCTGCAGCCCCTCTGACTTTCCCACTCTTCCTTGAACATGGCAAGCTCAGTCCTACCTCAGGGACTTTGCACTTGCTGTCCTGCTTGCCTGAACACTGTTCCCACAAACCTCATCCCTCCAGTCTCAACTTGTGTCACCTCCTCAGAGAGGCCTTCCCTGACTTCCCATCTAATGCAACCTCTGCACCCCAGGCCCCACTCACATCACCCTCTTTCCTTTGCTTCTCGTATTTGTCACTGAGAGGACTTGCCTGTTTGTTTAGAGTGTAGTTTCAGAGTCCACTGATTGCAGAACCAGATGCCTTCTCTGAGCGTCAGCATCACCACTTCCCGTGTGACCTTGGGAAAGTGACTTGGCCTCCCTGTGCCGCAGTTTTTCATTTACCAGTTAAGGTAATGAGAGCACCTACCTTACGTGTTTGGGCGTCATTGGGGTGATTTAGCCCATGTGAGGTGTTTAGAATAGTGTCTGGTGCATATAAGTGCTGTATAGTGACTGCTCTGTTGCTTCCCATGCTGCTGCTCCACTATCACCACCGTCACTAATCACAGTCATCCGCATCACCGTCACTATCATTGTTACCACCACCACCACCACCACCGTCGTCATCCCCATCACCATCATCACCACCATCCCCATCACCACCATCTTTATTTCATCACAAGAAGATAAGCTCAGGGAGAGCCCTCTCCCCAGTGTCTGGGACGGGCCTGGCACATGGTAGGCATGGGAGTATTTATGAGCTGAATGTGGGATTATTGAATGAATACATGTGCAAATACTCCAGTTGCAGTGGGATTCAGCTGCAGTGCCAACATAAATGGAATAAACTGCTGATTGCTGGAGTCTGGACGTTTTAGGATTAAAAATAAAACCACCCTTCTGCCCACTTTGGAAACCCTTCCAGCCTTGCCTGTGCTCCCGGCACCCCTGAGTCACACGGGGCTCCATGTTGCCTCATTGATTAAGTGTCCAGGCCCATTAAGTGATGGATTTTACATCAATACCATCCTGCCCCGGGAGCAGGCCTGGGCAGGAGCGCTCTCTAAATAAAGACATCTAATGATGGGTGTGTGACCCTGGGCGAAGGGAGGTGGGGGAGGGAGCTTCCTTTTCATTAGCAGAGGCCAGAAGAGGCCCCGCGGGAGGCGTGGGGCCGGAGTCTGCACTGCACTCTGAGTCAAAGAAGCCTGGTCATAAAGCTGCCTGTGGGCTCTGCTGTGGGGGCAGGTTTTTGAGTGAATTTGGGGTGAATAGTCCTGGGCCACTCAGCTACAGAGGAGGACGAGAATCTCTGGCCTTGACTTTCAGCATCTGCCTGGAGGCTGCTTTGGGGCCGCCCTCCCTCCGTGCCCAGCAAAGGGAGGCGATCAGATGATTTGCTTATAATAGTCCGCACACCAGGTTACAGTGGGGGTCCAGGTTCTATAACATTAGTAATAATACTCTACTCCAGAAAAAGAAAATAAGAGAAATATCTTGCTTTCATGTTACCATCAAAATCCATCATTTATGAAATGCTCCTTTTTATGCAGATACTTACTCGTTAAGTTGCTAATACTCTTGCACATCCTTATGCTGAAAATGGAGGTGGGTCTTCCCTTGGGCAGATCTTCTGTCAGTTGGAAATCAAATGTGTTCTCCACAATCTGTTTTTATTTGTCCATAAAAGTCCAGTCGAGACTCAGTGTTAGCCTCACTTTCCATGACAGAAAGGAAAGGAGGGCGGAAAGAAGGGGCTCGCCCAAGATCCCCCAGCATGTCCCTGCAGCAACAGGACTCCCTCCCGCACCCCCTGTAGGTCCATCTCGTTAATGACCAGAAATGGCTCCACTTATGCTCTAATGCATTAGCCCATATGATGGTTCTTTCTCCGCCCCACCAACTTAGCCTTTATGAGTTTTCAAGGAAGAGTTGGTACTGTGCAACAATTGAGTCACACAAGTGGGGCTGTGCAATGAGGACGCCGCACGGAGGTCCTCGCACTCCCTGAGTGTCAGTGACCCCAAGGGTCCTGGGCTGGACGAGGTGCAGAAACACCTATGTGGGCATCAGAGTCAAGGTAGGTGAGTCAGAAGCCATTACCTGCATGGACCAGTGGTCAAGTGAACACAGAGCAGTGGGCCCAGACTTAGGGGACGTCCAGTCCCGGTAATACCTTGGAAAGTATTCAACACGGGGGCTCCAGAGTCTTTCTCACGGAGCATTCAGAGCAAAGATTTAGGGGACAAGGTCTGTAGTTAAAGGCTCCTGCCCCCCCTGCCAGGCTATTTCTTTTTTTTTTTTTTTTTTAAAGATTTTATTTATTTATTTATTAGGAAAGAGAGAGAGTGAGAGAGAGAAGGTCAGAGTGAGAAGCGGACTCCCCATGGAGCTGGGAGCCCGATGTGGGACTCGATCCCGGGACTCCGGGATCATGACCTGAGCCGAAGGCAGTCGCTCAACCAACTGCGCCACCCAGGGGCCCTCTTTTTTTTTTTAAAAGTTTTTATTTTTTTAAATTTTTTTAAAGACTTTATTTATTCATTTGACAGAGAGATCACAAGTAGGCAGAGAGGCAGGCAGAGAGAGAGGGGGAAGCAGGCTCCCCACCGAGCAGAGAGCCCGATGCGGGGCTCGATCCCAGGACCCTGAGATCACGACC
>JAPYYJ010002513.1:0-12718 GCA_028533885.1 Nasua narica | reverse complement strand
AAAAAAAAAAAAAAAAAAAAAGATGTATCCAAAGAGATCCTCCTGAAAGAGGTTTTTTTGTGATTAGCTCAGATGTAAATATGAGTGACTATGGACCAATATAAGTGAAGATAAGAGAATCTCGAGTTCAGGGCAAAAAAAAGGTAAAATACAGAAGGGATAGACCCATTTCCTAGGACTAAAGCAATTATACTTTGCAGTCATAATAAAGTAAAACTGGCTTTTTATTTGCTTCTATCATAAAAAGTTACACTTGAAATGTTAAGTTGGAACTAATTTGGAAGCCCAAGATTGGTGAGATTGTTCTGTAAATCCTTTCCCCAAAAGGTTCAAATTCACACTCTGGAACTAGAATGGCTAAACCACTCTTCAGCTCTGTTCAGTAATCCTAGTGTGTGTACTTTTTGTTCTATTCCAGGCTGGACAGCTGACAAAGAGGACTAAAGCAAGAGCCTGGGGTAGAGCTCAGGGATCACTGGGAAAAACAGACACCTACATAAATTGGTAGAGTTCTCCGACTGCCATATGTGCAGTAAAAGTTCTGCACAAGTTGTGGGCCCCTGAGTTTACTGTGGGGCAATCAGAGGTGGCTGCCTGGAGAAGACAAGGCTTGAGCTGGCTTATAAGATGGGTAAGCACATACGCGAACTTGTAACATAGATGGCCCAGGGAGGCACCAGCCGTCCAGTATTACTGAAGGATGGATGTCAGCTGGACAGGTAGGTAGGAATTAAATCATATGAAAGAACTTGGGTTTTTGCCAGTAGGTGATGGAAGGGTCAGGATTCTAGATAAGCAAATAATGGACAGGTTTTCACTTCAGATGGCTCTGACAGCAGTGTGGAGGTGTGAAGGGGAGGATACTAGGGCAGAATGACGTCCAAAATAATAATAATAATAATAATAATAATGTAAGCCATCGTGAAATTAGGAAGAAGAGAAAGGTTGAAGATAAGCAAAAGTACTGATTTTCAATAACAGAGGCATTTGGCAAATACAAATCAGTGAGTTGAACGTGGGTCTCTTACAAGTAACAAACCCAACCAACTAAAATGACTTTAGTGCTTATTTCTGGCACTACTTGGCAAACAGTGTCCAACATCTGTCTCAACAACTCCTATATTCCTGTGTCCAAAATGGGTGCTGTGCACACTATTAGGAAGATGGCAGCCAGCAGCAAAGGGCCGTTTCTTTCCTTAGTGCCAGCCAGTCCCTAGACCAACCCTCACTGGGCTGGCTCAGATCATGTGACCAACCCAAACCAATCCGTACCTGACTGGGCCAGACCTGGGTCATGTGACCACTCGAGGCTGGGGATAGGTCTACGTCCTCTGAACCTTGGCGGTATGAGGAGCAAAGGGTGGTTTCCTAGTATACAATGGGAAACTATTTTTGGTAGTTTCAATTATGCCAGTGAAGAAGGATGAAAAGTTAGCAAGTTATCCCTAATCCCATCGGCCATGATGTTTAAGGAATCAAGTAAAAAATGTGAGAGAGGTTATTAGAGCAATCCGAAGGAGAAATTATGAAACCCAAAACATAGAAGTCACTCAGTACTGGAACGAATAAGCATATATCTAGGTGATCGCTTTTAAAGAGCAACTGTAGGTCCGTCCAGCTCATCCAAGTGCAACGCTTGGATGAACATCTGAACATAGGGATTGCACAGGCCAGAATGCAATAGCATAAAACGGGAAGTCTTCAGGGTATACCAGAACACAGGCTGCCAAAATATTCTGCCGGAGAGAGAAAGGGCTCGGTCGAATTTTGGCCTTGACGTCAGTCTGAATCAGTCCAGAGGTGGGGCAGGCTGGCGGATAACCTTACCCGTCCTCGAGGCGGCAGCTTCCACTACCTTCTCAGGATCCACGGTCTGCGGCTCCAGGCTACTTCTCTGCTGCGCCGTGTCCTGCAGGCACCTTAACCCCAGGCAAAACCCAAATTGAGTTTGTCAGCCCCCATCCCTCCAAACCTCGCCCTCCTCCACCCATCGCACTGTCCCCGCCCCACACCTTCCTCACCCTCACCGCCCGCCCCAATCATTCCATCCCTTCCCCTCCCAAGTACCCAGATCCACTCCGCCATCCCTGCTGTCCCAGCTCTCGTGGTGACCTCCATCTCACCTGGACCATCGTGGTAGGCCCAGAACGTCTGTCCTCATCTTCAGTGTCAGCCCCCCCTACGCCCTTCCTCTTCGCAGGAGCCCGAACGATCTTTCTAAAACGCAAATCTGAAAACGACCTCCCCTGCTTAAAGTCCCTCCATGGCTCCCCTGTTGTGGAGGGAGAAACCCACACTCCCCAGTGTGGAAGCCAGGTTGCTCGCGGTGGGGATGGGAAGGGAGATGTCCTACTTAGGGCGAGAGGGGCACTGGCGTGTGGGCAGCTCAGATCGGAGGGCCGAGAACCTCGGGCGTCCCCAGGCTGGGCAAGAAGGGCCCGCCGGTGGAACGACTCTCAGAGGCTGGCAGAGCCCGGCGCGGACCCGTCCAGGGAGGGTCGCGAGCACGCGGAGCAGCAGGTTCCGAGGAGGCGTCCCTGGGGCGAGGACCGGGCCGGAGCCGGGCGACTCGCGGCCTCCGGGCGGCAGGGGGCGGCCTCGCCCGCGGCGGCGGCTCCCGGTCCCCGGCTCCGCGCCTCTCAGGGGACGCGGCGACCTCGGGCGGCGGGCCGCGTCGGCCGGGCATGGCGGCGTGGAGCCCGGCCGCGGCAGCGCCGCTGCTCCGCGGGATCCGCGGGGTGAGCGCGGGCGGGGCCGGGCTGCGGTTCCCGGGCGGGAGCTGCGGAGGGGCAGCCGGGCCGGCCGCGGCGGAGGCTGGAGGACGGGCTCTCGGAGAGCGCGGCGCCGGGCCCGGGGGCCTCCCCTTCCTTTCTCCCATTCATTCCTCGTGGGTTGGGTCCTTCCGTGGGCCCGGGCGGCGGGGCTCGGAGAAGTGTCAGGCCCCGGCGCGCGCTGGCGGAGCTCCGGAGCAGGTGGAGGTAGGGGGGCGAGGGGAACAGACACGGAAACGGTCGTGATCCGGCGGGTGCGCGAAAGCGGTGTGGACGTACTGAGCCGGAGACACAGCAGTCACAGCCCGCAGTCCTGGCGTGCGCGCCGGAGAGTGCGAGGGTCTGGGCTTTGGGCAAGTCCTCCCGGCCTCTGGGACCTTAACCCTCTCCGAGCCCCCACGCCCTGAGTGGAAGCCCAGCAGAGGGCACTCACCACGCGTTCTCCGAATTCTCTCTCCTTGCTGATTCATCCTTTCCTCACTTCATCCACTTTGCTCTCCCATTCTTCCTTCTCTCCTGCCGCTCTTGAACCCGCCTCCGCCAAATATGAAGAGCTGGTGACTCTCAGCGTGGACAGTCGGGATTCTAGGGATTTTGTCCCTAGATTGCACCTGTAAAGGCCGCTGCCTACAGATTAGCTAAAATGGAGGAAAGATCTCCCAAGGAATCAGTAATGCCAAGTACCCTCAGCCCTTAGCGATTACTGTTTCTGCCTACCACCTGGTTACCCTCTGCCCCTGCCCCCCCAACGCTGTGTTCTCAGAAGAGACTCCACCCTCCCTCCTCCTCCAGCCCAATCTTAGCCAGGCCCACAACATCAAGTTTCTGTCCTTCTGCACAACACTCCATCTCACTCCAGATCCTTCTTCTGACCTGCATTTCAACTGCCTGCTGGAACAGAGACTTCTTTGCAGGTGCGAGCAGGCATGCCCTGAATGCCGTGCTAATTCTGCTCGCTCATTTGTTCATTCGTTCATACATCCATCATCCGAGTCTCCCAGAGGGCCTGTCCCGGCCCCGCTTTGGAAGGCTGCAGTAACAGGGTAGACTCAGTCTTGGCCTTTGAAACCAGCTGGTTTCAAGAGCCAGAGCACAGGTCATTTTAAAAAAGGTGCTTCAAAGGGCACCGGGGTGGCTCAGTCGGTTAAGCATCCGACTCTTGATCTCAGCTCAGGTCTTGAACTCAGGGTGGTGAGTTCAAGCCCTGCGTTGGGCTCCACTCTGGGTGTGGCGCCTACTTAAAAAAAAAAAAAAAGAAGGTGCTTTAAGAATCTCTAACACAGGGCCCTGCTCTGGGCCATCAAGAACGGCCTGAGGACAGGCGGGGCTGAAGGGTGAAGGGATGGTACGTTCAGCACCAGCACAGATGAACAGCGCTCGCGTGTCCTACCTGCCATCTCCCTCCGGTCTGGGGCCCGGGCTACTCCCTTTGTAATAATCCCTCTCATCTGGGCATCTTTCCTGGCTAGCTTCAAAAGGCACTGTTTTGTGCAAGTGACTTTGGCACCAAGAAACCTAATAAACTCCAAAATCTTTAGCCTGACATTCAAAGCCTGCCACGCTCTCTTCTCAGTCTCCCTTTCAGCATGTGCTCAGCCCAGTCAAAGGGCTGAAGACCTGGTTTGTTGCTCTTCATCCCATAAGGTCTGAGACCTGTTCCCCTCAGAAGCACTGGCTCCCTATGATAGCCACTGGGGGCAGGGGGAGTGTTGTTGCCGGTGCTGAATAATCAAAAAATGTTTCTCCTCCAGGTCATTTAGTAGAATTCTACTGCTTCTCCCCAGGAAGGATTGGTACATGTCCCAAAGTGTAGCTAGCTTAGTGAGCAGTAGGGCCCCAAGGCCACATCCCGCTGGAGGGTGTGGAATGCGAATCAGGCCAAAAGGACAGGTGGCGTCTGGTCTCAGCAGTGTGTGGTCGGTGGCATGCTGGCGTGGGAGCATCTGCTGCGGCGGGCTGCCCGGCCTCGGGCTCCCCCTCTCACCGGTGGGCCCAACCTTAACCCTTGCCTTAGTCCCCCTGTTTCTTCACCCCCAAAACTGACACCATGATGGTCTCTTTCTCTCTCGTTATTGCGAGGCTTTCAAAGATCTTGTCTCTGGAGTTAAAGTGTTGTTTACAGTTCCACTCCCCACCTCCACTGACTCCCCAGAAAGTTTATTCTGGGTCTTGGGGAACGTCAGCAGGCACGCGATGCCACACAGTGCCTGGGATGCAGCCGGGGGTGGGGGGTGGGGTGCCCGGGCCCTGGCTGGCGGGGCAATGGTGGCTGGGCCTGGCCTGGGGGGCGGGGGGCGCCATTGTCTCAGTGGGCCATGACTCTTCTCTGTTCTCTGGCAGCTTCCTCTTCACTGTGCCCAGCGGATGTTTGCCTCGCAAACTGAGGGGGAGCTCAAAGTGACCCAAATTCTCAAAGAAAAGTTTCCTGGAGCCACAGCTATCAAAGTCACCGACATTTCAGGTGAGGTTTTCTCTCATCTTTCCCACGGGGATTTAGCCTTCTGCAGGGGGCAGGGGGCAGGGCAGAGTGCACCCGCCATCAGCGGCTTCTCGATACGTGTGGCTTCTGGGCAGATGGAGTTCAGCCTCTCCCAGCTGATGGCGTGGAGGAGGGGACGTGGAAGTGTCGCAGGGAAACTGTGAGTGGGGATAAGGCCCGGCAGGCAGGACTCATGGTTGGTAGCCTGGCCCGCCCGGCTCGGCTGAGGTTCCGCTCAGGCACCCTGTGGCTCAGGCCCACAGTCCTCCATTTGACTTCAAGATGAACATTACTGGGGCGCCTGGGTGGCTCAGTTGGTTGAGCGACTGCCTTCGGCTCAGGTCATGATCCCGGAGCCCCGAGATCGAGTCCCATATCGGACTCCCGGCTCTGCGGGAAGTCTGCTTCTCCCTCTGACCTTCTCTCCTCTCATTCTCAGTCTCTGTCTCAAATAAATAAATAGATAGATAGATAGATAGATAGATAGATAAATAAATAATAAATATCAATCTTTAAAAAAAAAAGATGAACATTACTTCCCCACATTTTTCTGAAAGGTGAGCTGGAGCGGACCCCAGAAGGATTTTATCCTTTTGGAAATAACTTCCTTACTTTGCCCACGAGGAGCCAAGCCCAGAAAGGCCAGAGAACCTGCCCAGCCCCTCCCGGGGAGGAGGCGGCAGAGCTGGAAGCAGCACCAGGACACGGGGATGCGGGCAGACTCTGTCCGGAGTCCGGTTGCCGGCCGCAGGAGGTTCAGACCAGCTGTATGTTAGGCACAGGCTGGGGAGGTGGGCTCCACGCCCACAGGCCAGGGGGGCAGGGCCTTTGTCCAGACTCGCGTGTGGAACAGCTCGGCAGGGACGGTTAGGTGGCGTGCACCTGCATCTCTCCGTGCCCACAGGTGTCTTCGGCACCCTGCACTGCCACGAGGGCTCACTGGCTTCTCTGAGAACCTACCATCTGCAAGTGTTGGGAGAAAGTTTAGAAAGTAGTTTTTATTCGAAACTACGGAAAAATACATCAGCCCAAAGACCCGTTGGCAGGGGAGGTCGAGCGAGCCCTCTGCGATGTCCCAGCTCTGAGGCCTTGGCGTTCCCAGTCCTGTACCTGCCCCAGGCCCGGGTCAGGCAGAGCTGGAACTTGACCTTCGGTCTGGCCCTGCCTTGCCCCGAACAGAGTGTGGAAAGGGAGCCAAGGCAGGGAAGCTTGGTTAAGCAAAGCTCGGATTCCTGGTACGCATGAAGCCTGCTGAGTGACTTGCACTTCTCGCAGTCTGCCCGGGTGCTCCCAGCACAGGGGACGTTTCGTCTCTTGCCCACCTTGGCTCACACTTGGGCAGCACCCCCTGGCGGTCGTGGGCAGGGGCTTGCCAGACGCGTGGGGGTGGGCAGATGTGTCCACCACAAGGCCTGCCTTGACAGCCTGAGCAAAAGGCTGTTCCCACCCCATGGAAGGCCAGGATGAGACCCTTGAAGCTGCTTTCAGACCAGGAGGGCCTAAAGAGAGGCCCTTTTTAGGGGGCGCCTGGCTAGCGCAGTCAGCAGAGCATCTGCCTTCGGCTCAGGTTGTGATCTCAGGATCCCGGGGTCGAACCCTGTGTCGGGCTCCCTGCTCAGCAGGAACCCTGCTTCTTCCTCTCCCTCTGCTGCTCCCCTTACTTGTGCCCCCCCCCTCTCTTTCTGTCAAATAAATAAATAAAATCTTTAAAAAGAGAGAGAGAGACCCATGCAGCTCCGTGATCAGTATGTCTGTGGCTTCCTCTGCCCTGCTGTGTTCCTTTCTCCTGCTTCCGTTCCTGTCTTTTCTCTGGGTTAGTATTATACAAGTTTTTTCAAACCAAACTTTAGTGTATTTTTGCATTTTAAAAAATACCGATCGATGCTCCTTTGGAAAGCTGAACACAGAAATTTGGCCTCTCCCATCCCTCTTCCATGGGGTTTCTTGGCCTATGAACAGAAACGTGAGGCAAACTGGCATTTCCTAGGCCTTCTGTGCTCTGTGCCTTCTCTTCCGTGCCCCACAAGGCATAATCCTGGGTAACTGCAGCTGGCTTGAGAAAGGAAGAGCACATTTTGGACCAAGGCAGCCCCGAGGGGAGCGTGTGGTCCGGTCGTCAGCTGTGAGGTTTTTCTCACTGTGTTAGCAACTTTGTGCTGAATCAGAATATTCAGACGTTCTTTGGATTGTACGGTACTTTGAGGACATATGGGACGGTGGCTGCCGTAGCTAATAATTGAAACACTTTGAGTCATGTTTATTTCAGGAGGCTGTGGGGCGATGTATGAGATCCGGATCGAGTCAGAAGAATTTAAGGAGAAGAGAACCGTCCAGCAGCACCAGATGGTAAATCAGGTCAGTAGAAGCAACACGGCTCCATTGCCATCAGTCCCCAGCGTCCTGAGAGGGCCTGACGAGCGGGGATGGTGTTTAACTGTCAGCCCGAGGAAAGAATAAGGGAATACCACAGTCGTGCAGACAGCATTTGAGACCTGAGAAAAATATAATCGGAAACTTATCTGGAATCAGGCTGTGGGCAAATAGGAATTTTATCCAGAATTGAAAACAAGCCACCCAATAGTTATTTTGCATTTCCTTCTGTATTTCTGGATTTCTTTGTATAATGCTACCAATGTTTACCGTATATATTTGTGAACATACAAATATAGATGTTTTTGTAGATTTGAAGATTTTTTTTTTTTAGCATCTCTTTGGATGGACTGCTTTACAGATGGGTAAATTGAGGCACAGCATGACTGAGAATTGCTCCACCTGCCCCAGACCCAGGGACAGGATATTGGGGGTCTGGAACATCAGATTTAACCAGACTAAGGTCCTATTTATTCATGGTCTGTGCTTATTTTACTTGGAATGTATACCAGCCTGGGCCCCTGGCCTGTGTCTGCAGTCGCCCCCCACAGCAGGTGTGTCTGACATCATTCTGGAAGGTCTTGCACATTGTGAGCTAGTTTCATTTTTGTCCAGCACAGCTCTGGTCATGAGAATCCCTCCGTGGCCCCTATGTCTCCAGTTCAGGTGTCCCAGACTGCCGTTCCAGCCTTTCCCCACCCTTCTCCGAACGAAGCCTCCCGTGGTCCCTACCCATTGTTCTGTCTGTGGCTCTGGACCTTTGCCCAGATCCGCCCTCTTGCCTGAGTTCCCTTCCTCTCCCCCAGCACCTGCCTGGCAGGGAATGGATGTCCCCGCACCCTCCGACTCCAGCGTCCTCTGCCTCGCGTCCTGGGTACTTACGTCCCTGCTCTCTGTCCCTGGGCCCCATCATCCCTCTGTGGGCTGTTCCCTTTCGAAGCCATCTTTGACTTCCTCACGGAGCCCAGTCTTTCATGTGCCTGTGGACACTTACAGCCATATGGTGTGCTGCGGCCTGCCGGGGCGTCTGGGGTAAGACGGCTACTTTGCTCCCCCCAAGCGCTTCTAGTCCCGCGGGGCCTCAGGGGTGGGAACCGAAGCAAGACAGGAGGACCTGACAGACCGAAGTTATCCCTAACCTACTGTAGGACTTCGGGTTTTGTCCCCAGAGCTCCCCCGGCTGCCTGGCGCACCTGGGCCGCTAGGGGCGCTGTGAACTTGAGCGCATCCCCTGGCCCGGGGCTGCCGATGCACGCGGTTACGGATGCAGGTTCTGGAGTGTGTCTGCCCGCATTACACATGTGGGCCCTGCTGCTTTCTGGCTGGGTGATCCTGAGCAACTTACTCAACCTCCCTGTGCCTTGATTTTTTAATCTATCACCGGGGAGAGAAACAGTACTAGCCCCAAAGGGCTGTTTTGCAAATTAGCGGTCATGCACACGCCTGACACTGAGAGCGCTGTCTGGCCACTTGTAAGCCCTCGGTGAATGTCAGCGACCATCACCATTGTCATCCCTGTCCACAGCATTGCGAGGAGCCCGCGCCGTGTCTGGGGAGAAGGCGGCCATTCCCTGGGTTGGGGGAATGTCCCCTACATCATCGTGGGCTCAGGGCTTCCTCTGGACCCCTGCAGCACTCAGATGTCCCCCGGCACCCTCGGAGCGGGAGAGCCCTGCATGCTGACTGCCGGAGCCCTAGGGAGCCAAGCGCTCAAGGGCCGGCCCTCCGTCTGTTCAGTCCACTGCTATGTTTCCCACACCTGGCCGCTGGCCCCTAAAGGAGCTCAACCAGTCTTTGTGGAGAGTTTGCAGACAGTAAGGAGAGCTGGCCTGGTGTGGTTATTGGCTTACAGACAACGGAAATGTCTGGTGGCTGCATGCGCTCCCGTTTCAGAGAATGCCCCTGCTGGCACTGGTGAGCTCGTAACCCGGGGCGCCCCGGCACCACCCGGCTTGCTGCCGGCCGCGCTCTCGAGTCCTGCAGGCGGGCTTTGTGGGTCTGCAGCCAGGCGCCTGCTGATCCGGAGCCTGACCCTTAGCCCGAGTGGGGGCCCTCATTAGGCACAGCAAGCTGCTAGAGCTCCAGTGCACACGCCTCGAGGGACTCGGGCACTCCCGGGCCTTTTCTGGGGGTTGCATTTGCAGGTGTTGGCCGTGGGGGAGTCTGGGAGGAACAGAAGGCAATGTCTTTGAGAGCAAGTCGGTTGGCCTGCAGGGGGCTGAGCTGCACCCAGAGTTCACTGCCCACCTCTTAGAGGTGTTGGGAATCACAGTTCTGAGGAGCCCTCACGGAGGAGGAGGCCGGCCTAGCAGTGGCATAGAGGAGAGGGGAGCAGACTCCAGGGCGCGGCTTCTGTTCCGTGGGGGCCGAGTAGGCAGCTTCTTCGGGAGGGTGATGGTTGGGCTCTCTGGAGGCCCGGACACTAATAGAATGAGACTCTCGGGCCCAAAAGGCCCTGAAAGGGCCACCTGGTCCATCCGATAGTGGAATCCACTGGTGACTGGTGGTCAGATGGTTGCTGCCTGATTCCCCAGGGACAGGGCGTCCTTGCCCTCACGACTCACACCTCCATCCTTGGCAGGAAATGTACCGTTCCTTGGGGACCCTGCCAATGTGTAGCCTGGCCTCTTTCAGCTCCTGGCTTCATCAGCCTTGCCTTCTGGAATAGTCCCTGGTTTTGACTTTGGGCCAGGCCCCAAGGATGCCGTCCATCCTGTTCCCGCACTGGGGAACGGCCACAGGGAGAGAAGTGAGCACCGAGTTCCCTTTCATGTTGGAGGAGGCCGGTTCCTTCTTGGCTGTCTGCTTCACAGTGGGACCCAAGCCTCAGTGTCCTTGTTGGCAAAGATCGCAGGTGTCGGCCACACATGCCCGGCCTCGCGACGCATGTGGAAGGCATTCGGGCAATAGGGGTCGTCCTCCCCCTGCTCTGGCCTCTGCTGTCCTTTGCCTGTTCACCCGGCGCTGGAGGGTGTCTCCGCCCGCGCCTCCCCTGCCCACCGCCCTGCAGCGGTGCCCTGACCGCCTGACCCCCACCAGGGGGTCCAGACCTACTCTCCTCTCTGTGGTCTCAGTCTCGCGCCGCCTGCTCCTGACTCACAGCCAGGCTTCCCCCGGGAATCGTGGCAGGTTCCCAGCCCTCCCTCCCAGGCCCGGTGCTTGGTCCCTGTGCCCGTCCCACTCCCAGCTGCCCCGCTCCATGAACGGCCAGGGCAGGCTGACCCCCTCCTCTGAACACCCACATCAGCACTCGCGGCCCCGGGGTGCTACAGCACCGGTCACTGTCCGCTCTCTGCATTTTCTGTGCCCTCGTATTACTTCCCTTTACCTTTTTCATCCTTTTCCCATGCCTCTTGCACCTGTGACCCCAGCACAATAGCGGGTGCTGAGAAATGTTTACCCAAAGGACATCTTATGAACTGTGGGACTATGGCTAAATCACTTCCCTACCAGGACCTCAACTGTGAAGTGACCTCTAAGGC
This sequence comes from Nasua narica, assembly GCA_028533885.1. Classification (NCBI taxonomy): domain Eukaryota; kingdom Metazoa; phylum Chordata; class Mammalia; order Carnivora; family Procyonidae; genus Nasua; species Nasua narica. Next base: position 1,616 of record JAPYYJ010002513.1, on the reverse strand, counting down.
CCTCTGTGGCTGGGAGATACTGTGACCTGGGTGACCTTAGAAGCCTGCAGGAGAACTGGTGGAAGGCACTGGGAGGGCTAAGTACACAGGGCATGAGGGGTCAAGGCTTTCCGTGTGAAGGGTGGCTGGGCCCACGCCAAGCCAAGGAGGCTTTAAGGATTGTGGCTCAGGTGACAGCCCAAATACAGGCACAAGGACAGCCTTTAGGGGGCATTCTGTGCCCGTGGGAAGCAGAGAGCTTGTGGCCCAGCGGGCTGTGTTCCCTTGCCCGCCCCCCATGACATGAGGCTTTTTCCCCAGGACATCTCTGTTGTCTGCAGAGTCCAGGGACTTGCGGGTGAATAGGGAGGGGCTGGGGCAGTTTGCTGGCGCCCAGCGCCCAGCAGCCCCTGGCATCAGGGCTGGACAGGAGCCCCAGGGAAACAAGGAGTGGCCAGAACATCAGGTTCACGTCCTCATTCTGATTCTATTCCTCGCTTGCTGAGTGTGAACGGCGGGTGGGTTCTGTTTCTTTTTTTATCAAAGAGAGGGATAGGACTGGATTATCTCTAAGGATCCTTCTCCCCATAAACCGGACCACACGTGTTAGGAATTTCTTTGTTGTAAGCTAGCATAAGCAAACAAAGGGAATTAACTGGCCCGTGCAATTAAGTTATCTGGTTTTTGGCATATCTAAGATTCAGGGTCTTAAGAAAGTTCTTCTGCTTGTTATTTTTCATATTCTCTCTCTCCCCCCCTCTCTGAGCTTCTGGGTTCTGTGTGTTGGCCTCATTTTCTCTTACTGGAGATGGGCTTTCTCTTTTGCTGGAGAACATGGCCCCCAGCATTATTCAAGGATAGTGACCCAAGGGACAAGGCTCCACGTGGAAAAATCCCAGCAGAGATTCTGATTGGCACAGTTTGAGTCAGTTGTCACCCCTGGATCAATTGGGCTGGGCCCGGGCACAGAGCTACCTACATCCCTGGCAAATGGGTAGGCCCACGAGCAGCACACAGTTAAGATCTCCAGTGGCTACTGGAGAAGGGGAAGTGTAGACCAATGTGTCTGACATGCTACCATTTGTGTTATTAAGGGTAGCGGGGTGGATATGTATTCGTATTAACTTAAACATGCATTTTGCACTCATTGCAAAGACATATAAGAAACTGACCCCACTTCTCTCATTTGGGGATGGAGGTGGGAATGGAGGGCGGTGGAGGGCAGGTGTGGGGGGAAACTTCACTGCAGGCCTTTCTGTAACTTTGGATTTTTGAGCCCCCTTAGGCATTAGTTCAAAAAAACTAAAACTATTTTCTAAAAAAAAAAAAAAAAAGGTAGAACTGCTCAGACAAAGCCCGTGCAGAGCTTCCTACAGATGCTCTCATAGAGATTGTCCTCAGTGTGGAGTGTGAAATAGTGACGCTCTTCTCCTCGCTTAGGCGCTGAAAGAAGAAATCAAAGGGATGCACGGATTGCGGATATTTACCTCCGTCCCCAAACACTGAGCACGCCCTGGGCGCGTAGATGCTGCTGCTCAGCGCCTTGGATGAACTTGCCCGACACCACCCTTTCCGAGGCATTTGCCAAGAAGTGATCTGTTTTGTTCATAGACATTTCCATATTATGATCGTAGAAG
>JAPYYJ010002512.1:0-12718 GCA_028533885.1 Nasua narica | reverse complement strand
CCTGCCAGACGTGTGAGTGAAGTCCACTTGGACCCCTCCAGGCCAGCCTTGCTCTCAGATGATTTCAGCTGCACGGTGAACTCAGGAAAGACCAGGAGGAGAACTGCCCCCATTGTCAAGGGACAGAACTATGAAAAATAATAAATTAAAAGTTATTGTTGGCTTAGGTCAGTGAATTTGGCAGTGGCCTGTTATGAAGCAACAGATAATAATATACTGGATTATGGAACCATTCATTCCTAAGTAAAAAAACAAAAACAAAAACAAAATCTGGGCCTTAGTTAAGGTACATTCCCTGCTTCTGGAGTCGTGGTAATTGACACACGTGCATGGCTGAATTGTGGAATTGCTATAGACCATTGTGGGGACAAGACACTGGAAGTTAGAAGATGGGTGAATATATCTACATAACAGGGACACACATCACTGGGACTGAAAGAGAAGCTCAACCAGATGCCTTCCACCCCGCAAGATGTTCTGTACACCAGAGGCAAAGCTAATGAAACTCTACTCAGTAAGTCATGTTATATCTGAGCTGGAAGTAAGTTACACAGGTGCCCTCAGGTGCCAGCCTGGAGATACCAAGTATTTTAATTTTTCAGTCTCAGAGGGAGAACACAAAGCCTGGGCAGGGGAGAGGCTAAGGATGTTTTCTTGGTAGTCAGCCCCAAATATCCGCCACACTGCCGTATCACCTATGACTAGGAAAATGAGTGTCTGTCATGTAATAGGTTTCCAACAGATATGAGTAAGATTCAGTTTAAGCAGCTTCCAGCAGTTAGCTCGCCTCAGAGGAATTTTTCAGAAGGACCTGGTAAAAACACAATCTCCAGCCACTATCTACCACTCATGTCTCTTGCAGCAGAGTCTGAAAGATTTGTTGAACTTGTGGGGAGTGTACTATTTATATTTATATCACCTTTCCATGGGAAGGAGTGGGACATGTTCCTCCCATCCAGAGCTAAATGAAAGGGGCCACCATTAAAGACTGCGGGTCCCCTCAAGAAGGAGAGCCTGGCACCACATTCCTTAGTGAAATGCTTTCAGACTTTCAGACCTCCTGGGCTACTTCAGAACCACATGCGCGGAGGATAGGAGAAACTTGTGGCCCTAGCATCCCCAGCATGGAGAAGAGCAATGTTTGATACACATTTCCTGTGATTTAAAATATAGTGCATGAATAGAAAATTGGAGGTATGGTAAAATCAAGAGGCCAGGAGACAACTGCCATTGAAATGACTGTTACTCATGGTTTCCAAGAGTAGGGGGCATGCTGCACCTTGAGGGACACAAGGAGAAGCACTAGGGTCAATCTCAGAGCCAAGGGAGTGGGGGGAAGTGTGGGAAGGGGCCTTTATGATGGTTTCCACAGGAAGGAAGAGGAGAGGTGGGGCAGTTGGGCCTAGGTGGGCTAGTTGGAATAATTCTACAGGCTCTGGCACATGGGGGCTGTTCCTAGTTGTGCGGCACCTGGCTCGGAGGTCGTAAGGACAGGTGTCTAGTTGCCGGAAGTGTGGGAACCCAATAAAGGAGGGAAGTAGGGGATGTGGACTCGAGATCAGTTGGCTTGTACATGAACAGCATGCCTCTGGGAGGAGGGGAAGTGATGGCAGGGTGGGAGTGCGGGAGGCAGGAGGCCAAGGCGAGGTGACTCAGATATTTTATCTGGTTGTCCAGAACAAGACATGTCTGGCACATGCAAGTGGGACAGATGTTGAAGCATCAAGTTTACAGAAGCTAGAAACAGGTTAACATATCCTGAGTAGTGGAGGGATGTACTCCTGGTTTAGAGATTTCTGAAGGTGAGACTCCATAGGAATCATCAAAGCCAAAAGTGCTGGGCACCTGGGTGGCTCAGTTGTTAAGCAACTGCCTTCGGCTCAGGTCATGGTCCCGGAGTCCCCGGATCGAGTCCCGCATCGGGCTTCCTCCTCACTGGGGAATCTGCTTCTCCATCTGACCTCTTTAAAAAGAGAGAGGAAAGAGAGATTAGGGTGCAGAGTTCCCCAAAGAAGGCAGGTGAGAAGGCAAGCAATTCCACATCTCAGTCCTCTACTTCTCTCAGGTAGCCCCAGGACTCGAGGGGCCCAGGCTTTACAGGCAGCAGCGTGGCTGAGAGAGGAGTGGGTGTGGGCCTCCAGCCCAGGGCAGAGCCCAGAGGAGGCTGCATGAAGGCTCTGCACACCTGCAGACGGCGGCACATCGCCGAGCAGAATGGGCCCGTCTCCCTAATGGAGCTGGGAGGAAAGATGCTCTGGAAGTGAAGTGAGTGGGCTCTAGAGTCTGGGTTTGGGAATGGAAAGCAAGAAAAGGAGAAATAAGTATGCAAAATGTGTAACATTGTGCTCTGTTCCTGCTTACACACGGTCCACTCAGGCCGGAGTCTGAATTAAATATGAGACTATGAGATTAGAGTTTTAAAATCACCAGGAATGAGTTTTAAATCCTGGTATGTATACTATTCTGCTATACCAGAATGTTTTTTTTTTTTTTTTTACCAGAATGGTTTTATTTTATTTTATTAACTAAGAGAGAGAGAATGCACAAAGAGGGAGAGGGGTAGAGGGAGAGGTAGAAGCAGGTTTCCCACTGAGCAAGGAGCCTGATGTGGGACTTGGTCCCAGGACCCTGGGATCATGACCTGAGGCCAAGGCAGATGCAAATGACTGAGCCACCCAGGCATTCCCCAGAATGGTTTTATATGCACAACCTTGGTTAGTCTTAACAGCAGCCTTATGCAGTAAATATTATTAAATCCCTTTGACAGCTTAAGAAAGCGAGATACAAAGAGGTGAATGGAATAAACAGAGCGAAGTGGCAAAGTTGAAGTGTAAATTCAGATTTGTCGCTGCCTGAGTTCTTAAGTCCTGAACTACAGCAGTGCGTTCTGAGTCCTGCTCGTTGGTTTTGTTACTAATATTGCATTCGAACCTACCTGTCCTTTTTCTCACGAAAGATTTCATTTCACTTTCTGCGTAATTCTCTAAACCCTTGAGAGAGGTCTCATTTCTCTGACAGAGCAGTCGAAAGGGCAGAAGTCAACCGAGGCCACATTTTAACCCAAGGTCCCAGACTCCTGAGACTTGTCTTTGTTCCAATTTTGTCACATTGCCTCTTTTAGTTCTCCTTGTCACCTGGTAATTTCCACCAATCTTCTTTGCAAATAAGAGACAGGTTTGTGAGTACCAACTTCAGTAGTCATGTGATGCATATAGTTCCCTTCAGTTTTTAACTTTTCAAACTCATAGGACAGAGTCCAATCTTCTCTCTGCAACTTTTAAGTAATTTTTTTTCTTATCTATTCCACATAAAAATAATCCCGATGAAGCCTAGAAGGTCAGCTCACCAAGTCCCTGACTCCTTTCCGAACCACTTGAGAGACAAAAAAACTGAAGGCCAGGAAGGAGAAATGACTTTATACTTACCTTTAGAAATATATTTCTGAAATACTTCTCATAGAGAACTGGAGCATAGCTTTTGATGTACTTTCCCTGTATCCTGTCATTAGCAAAACTCAGGAGCGGAAGGAGCTTGGAAGCAGGTAGAAAGTACATAAACTGCTAACATTTAATTTTGTTTCAAAGAACATTTCATTGAAACGATTAAATCACTTTTCTAAAAAAATGACAGGATGCGTCATCTGTCGAGAAGGAAGTATGTTTTGGTTGCCACTTCAGAACTTCTGTTAAGATTGTCCAAGGCATGTGTTATGAGAGGAAGATGCACTTCCTAGGTCACCGAACATTTGCCGCCGAGCATATGCTACCTCACAATGGCTTACTTACACCCCCAGCTTCTTATCGCGCAGTGATCTGAATATTTTATGGCTCTTCTAAACGGTAAGATAATTGATGATAGAACTCTGGAAGAAAGAACCAATGGCTTTTTTGTTGGTGGCATTTATCAGATTGCCAGTTAAATGCTTGTCACTAGGTAGAGGAACAATATTTATGGCCGCAGCAGGACATCAAGCGTGAGTCCAGGGGAGCAGGCTGGGGGAGCCACACCTTCGAGAATGACTCGCTGTTCTTTCTCATCAGCAGAAAGCCCTAGAGCATTGACATTTAGTAACCAAGATCGGGGTTGCTTCTCTTGTTTCAAGTTTATTGGGAAAAGAAAGTATCGGTGTTTGTTTTACAGATCTGTCAGACTAATTGGCTAGCTAAAATAGTAGCTGGGTCAAGTCATTTTGGGGAGGGGGCAGCATGTAAAAGTTTTACAGCTTTGAAATATTTATGTGCCAATGTACAGGAGAGAACTATTCGCTAATCCCATTAAAAGGGTTTTAAAGGGCTTCTCATCGAAGGTATTATCTCTTTGCCGGAAATGGGTTAATGCCCCGTTTCCAAGCTCCCAAGGTGCTCCGGACTCAATTCCAGTTAAGACTTCCAGCTCGCTTGTGCTTGGATTTCGCACGCCCTCCTCAAGAGGTTATAAACTCGACGGCAGCAGGAACCAGGCCTGTCTTGTTATGTCTGTAACTGCCAAAGCCGCACACTGGGCTCCACAGAGCAGGAGTCCATAAATATTTGATGATTCACTGATAGTTGCCTGAAAGGGAGTTTTCCAAGATAAACAGGCAGCTAGTTGATATTTACCATGTGCCTTTGGTAAAATCTGCCTCAGCATCTTCCAACAGTCGAAAGTAGTTAAATTCTTTTTTAGTGCAGCAATAGTAATACTAAATCAAAGGCCTATTCAGTAGATGAAAAAAAAATTGTTCCATTTCTTCAAAGAAGAGAGTGCTGTGAGAACTCTAAATTTTTCTGTAATGATGAGCTTGGTGTTAAAAATAATGGGTAGGTAGATGAAATTTGAGTCAGAAAACTATGTTCCATGACACCGGACAGTGGACTTTTTCTTATTTTTTAAAATCATCTGGCCAGTTCTTTTGAGAATATTCATTTATCATGACATATTCATGCTTTTGTACTAAAATTAATTTTATTATAAAGCCTATGCATATCTCTAAATTTCAGGATCTACCACTCTAATCTGTGAATGTATGTATACTTCAATGGGCTACTTTCTGTTGATACATTTGTAAATGTTGTGCTCTCTCTAGAAAGTTTGGTGGTGACTCAAGTTTTTACTGCTTTTCAATGCCAGGCACATAAATAGGCCTAAAATTACAGTTTGCTTAAATAACCTTTTAAAATAATCTATAGATAGAAGTAATCCGGTAATGATATCCTCAGACGCAGCAGCTTGGCCATTCGCTCTGGCAGCCTTTCGATCACGTTCTGTGGGGCAAGGCTCTCATGAATGCCTAATATGGTCCTGAAAGCTGGGGCTGTGGTGGGTTTAATAAGTCCCAGCCTTCTCACAGAAACCAAATTCAAAGACATTGTCACGATTTCTGGAGCAGCAACTGAGAGTCACTTAATATTAGGGAGAACTGGTTCCAGGGGACCAACTTCATTCCCTGAAATCAACTAACAATTTTTAGTTTGGTTATTCTTTCCCAGCCCACTCACCCGAAATTACAGAGCTTTCATTTCTTTGGCAACCGCTAAAGAAATGACATCAAACCAGGCAGCGGTCATTCAGCTCATACCTTCGGTGTGTTCTTACTAACTATATTTGAAAAGAAGGCTCTGCATCCCCAGCTTTGTAATGCTAAATCCTGAATACCTTGAATGTGACGGTTCACATGATTTTCACTATCAAAGAAACTCAAGTATCCAACATCATTTTCCAGATTTTTTTAACCTATCAGACATTGATGGTCTTGGCCTCACACCATGTGACCAGTTTTTCCAGTTACTCCACCAGGTGAATGAGGAAGAGGGATATATATTATTTATTATTTTAAAACCATGACAAAAGTGATGCTAAACAAAGGCAAGTGGGCTTTTAAATCACAACAGCATTATTATTGTTCTACTGCTTATGAATGTGTGTTGAATACTCTTATGTGCCAGCCCCGTGCTCACTTATATTTGCAGTAACTTCGTGAGCCAGTACTACTCTAGTCTTCACCTTACAGATAGGGAAACTGAGGCCGAGAGAGTAAGTATCATGCTTAAACTCCTACAGCTGCAAAGTGGTAGATCAGCGTTCAAACATGGCTGGTCTGATGTCAGGAATTAACTATCACTACAGAGTGTGGATGAACCAGACATCAGGGGACAAGAGTTTGCTTTGAACCCTGTGAGAAACAACTACTCATTCCAGCTTTAAAATAAGTTACTGGGATCTCGGGAAAATATTATAAAACTGTGAAGGCACAGGTGGAAAATTGAGGACAGGGTGTTTTAAAATATTCATAGACAGTATTTTATGGCTGCCCTCCAAGTCTCGAGTTAGAGCCCAACCTTGACCTAGTTTAACATAGAGACATAAAAAGTAAGAAACACAAATGTATGTCCTTTCAAATTAGGAGCCATCAGTGTGAGAGGAACAGAATAAGCAATGTATGGCATTTGGTGTGTATTCGCAGGGAGGGGGCAGACATGTTACTGTTTGTGTCAAGGGATGTGAACCCAGAAGACTAAACATTTAAGCTAAGGCAGGTGTCTGGGTTAAGTGCCGATACTTTCTACAAACCAGATTTGCGAGACACAGAAGCTACACAGGTGCTAGGGATGCTCTGAAAAGGAAAGAAAATGGGAGATTGGGAGGATTATCCTTGTTAACGTTTAACACTGGTTTTTGCTTGCTTTCTACCCCTAGAGCTGTGGTAATAAGGTCCAAGCACTCAGGTGATGGTAAATCCACACTGCGCTTGCGGGATACTCACTCTCCTGTTAAATCTCTGCCTCCTACCCCGATCAACCTCATGCACATTTCCTAAGGCAGATGTTTCTAGCCAGACCCTCACACTCCTGGGGACAGTTCCACCTCCTCCTTTTGCAGGGCTTCATCCTCCTCTTCTCTGCTCAACCTGAAATTTCTTTTTTATAATCAGAATCCCATCCTATCTGTAGAACACTTGCCTCCTGGTGCCATTGACCCAAGCCCACTTCCCAGTCCCTAGGAACCCTTTTATTTTGTAGTGGCTCCTTAGTGAACTTCCCATCACTGCTTCTCTCCTGGTGCGTGTGTGTGTCCACGCACATGGGCACACACTCTTTTAGAAGTCTTTGCTTGGCCTTGAGGTCAAGGTTGGTTGCTCCTCATCGTCAAGGATGCTCCTCAAGGATGGTTGCTCCTCATCGTCACTGAACTTCTCAAATTAATCACTCCAAGGCCTCCATGTTTCACTTAACCCTCAGGGCCCTGACCATGCTGTCTGAGCTTTCCTGTGGCTTCTGGTCAAACCACTTGCTGAACCTTAACCATGAGAGCTCTCACTGACAGCCTTATTGTCAGAGCAAGTGTTTTTCCTCCTCCCATTCCCCAGAGCCTGTAACTTAGGTGGAAGATGCTATTAGTCATTCTCTCCTCTTCCAAAATCTCTTCTGATATATTTTTCTGACTCCTTCTTTGACTAATTTATTTGTTAGTTACCTATCTGGTCATCCACTAATTTACTGAGCAAACTCATTAAAGTCCCACGTGGTGCAATTATATTTAAGAAATGCAGATACAGATGTGAAAGTTAACCCAGTTGGTAAGTAGGAGACAAAAAGTGAAATAATTATAGAAGAATTTGATAAATGTGTTGTAGAGCTGTGAAAGGTTCCCGCAAAGAATGAAAAGAGGGGTCTCTGATCCACTCAGAAAAGTAAGGGAGAGCTTCTAAGAGGAGGAGATGCTGGGTCTGCGTTGATGGTTAGGCTTTACCCAGTCAGTAGAGAAAGTAATTACGATGTCGTGCAGCAGTGGGAGAAGGTGGCAAGTCTCTCTGTGAGGCTGACCTAGAGCCTGGCTGGGTGATAGTCCCAGTAGATGGAACTGTCTGGATATATGATGACAACAAAAAGAGCGGGCTAGCGACTTTGGAAATCATCCTGAAGATTTAAAGAGTTTTGGCCAGTGGAGGTGACATGATCAATTTGTGGTTTAGAAATATGGTTCTGGCATCAATGTGAGGAATAAATTAGAGGAGGGCAAGACTTCTTTTATTAAGCTTCCTCTCTCTCCCCTGTTAAGGAAATTCCTCAAGGCCTACACTGTTACTTCATATTCTTTGCCTGGAAGAATGTGTCCACTCCTGTGTCATCAATTATCCTAATAACCAGATGACTATGAAATATTATGTTCTGTCTCTGACCTCGCTTCTTACTAAGGTCCATTCTACTTTTGTGTGTTTCAAGTAATTTCCTCTTCAACACTGCTGTCTTCCGGGCTGAGCAGCAAGGGGACTTCTCAGTGGGGTCACATCTTGGATGGCCTCCCGTCTCGAATTGCACTCACCTGAAGCCAATAGCTTTGATTACTCTCTATATTCCGTTGGCTTTTGCATTTTTTTTCTTTCCTCACCATTCCCACTCTTACCAATATTGCCCAGATCTGTTTTGTTGTTATCTAGATTACTAATTAAGACTCTTCTTCTTCCTTGGTTGTTCATTTGGGGGATATATATATGGACATTGTACCATGAGAAATAGAATGCACACAAAATGATGTAGAAAGCATTTTATAGTGTGGAAACCATAAAATGGGCATTCATATTTCTACCAACAAGGTTAAGGCTTAGGACAGTATTAATAAATTAGAAAACTTCTATGTACCCTTCTTCAATATCATCTCCCTCCACCACCCAGAAATAAACATTATCCTGAGTTTTAGGTCTCTCGACCCTTTCCATTTCTTTATATTTTTAAGCACCAATGTTTAATACATTGTTCATTTTTTAAAAAACTATATTTATTCATCAAGGACTTATTCCTTTCACTTAATGTTACATTTTTGAGATTTATCTAAGTTGATGCATGTGTGTAGCAATACCTTGTTTATCTTCACTGCTAATATTCCATCATTCTTTCTCCATTCAGCTGGTTCATTATTTTGTATATAAATTATATCATATTTATATTTTATAATATATATTTATATTTTATATATACATCATAAACTGCTTATTCATTTTATTATATTATATATTCATATTCAGATATCCTTGTGTAAGTTTTGTGGTGTCCATGTACAAGCATTTCTTTGGGAAATAGAAAATACTAAATTGTGACTTCTGTGTTTTCGACTTGAGTGATTAATGTCCATCAGTTTTTTAATTTGAGTATATCAATTTATACCCCATCAAAGTTTCTCTTGTTCTATATTCTTGACAATTTATAATACCCACTTAAAATTTTTTTTGCCAATCTGATAAATGTAAACCTGTCACATGATTATTCTAATTTATATTTGTTTAATTATTAATTAAATTGAGCATTTTTCATATGTTTATAAGCCACTTGAGCTGTTTTTCTATGATATTCTTTTTTAATGTTCCAGTCTTTCTTTTGGCTCTTTGTCTTTCTTTTATTGATTCCTAGAAGTTCTTTATATATTGTGGGTTATAACACTTTGTATTATATGTACAATTATATTCTATTTTCCTTATTTTTATTCTGGATTTTTTCCATAAAGAACACGAGCTACCTATAAACTTAAAAACATTTTGCAAATGATGGTATAAATTGTAAATTTTCATATATAAGTACATTAGTAGCACACCTTGGTTCTCAGCACCGACATACCCAGGACAAGAAAAGGGACTAAGAATCTGAGTACATTGCACAGATACCAGTAAATAAATACATATCAAGTTGTATATTGTTAAGTCTAAATCTAGATATTATTTTTTTCTCTTTTGAAACCTTAAAATATATAAAGACATTTTAATAATAATGCTAGTTAGACCCATATGTCAGCTTCTAGCTTGGCATCATTTCATGAAGGCCTATCAGGTAATTCAAATTTAACATATATGAAGCCCAAATTTTGATTGCTCTTTCTAAATCTGTTCTCTAGTTGCCCCCCATCTCAGTGTAATATAATTGTATTCCAGCAGTTACTCATGCCAGAAATGTTCAAGTTTTGAAATGTTCAATATTTCAAAAAGAAATGTTCATTCTTTTTTTTTAATTAAAAACTTTTTTATTTTCTTTTTTTATTGACATATAATGTATTAGTTGTTTCAGGGGTACAGGTCTGTGATTCATCAGTCTTACACAATTCACAGTGATCCTTGACTCCTCTTTTATTTCATTCCCCACCTTGGTCCAAGCCACAATCCTATGCCTCTAGATTACTGTCTCCTAGCTTACACACTTGTCCCTTTATGGTCTGTGCTCCATATGATACAGAATACAATACATACAATAGACAGAATGATATTTTGAAATCACAAGTCAGATTATTTCATATCTCTGCTGAACACTTCAGTTATTTCCATCTGACCATGGTACAATCTAAAGTCCTCATCATAGCCTTCAAATCCCTCTCTAATCTGAAAATCCATTACCCATTCAACCCGATCTTCTAGCTTTCCACCTGGCACCTCACCCCGCTCTGGCCATGTATGCAATTTTTCAAATAGTCCAAGTCCATTTGTGCCACAGGACCTTTGCATGTACTTCTTCTCTCTGTGAGAAGTGCTCTTTGTTCTCAGAGCCTCAAGACTCACTCCCTCAAGGGACATTTTATCAAAGAGGCCAGGGTAAACATTATTTCATTATTCTCTACTATCTCCTCCCCCACCTTACCTTTATTATCTTTCATCAGGGTGCTTCTCCAACTTAGCTCATTGTTTGTGTAGTTTTTGTTTCTATTATATATCTCCCTATTATATATCTGCCTAGTAGCACCTAGGCTAGGTAAGAGCAGAGGCCTTGTTTTCTGCCTGCTATATCTCAATAACCTATAAAAAAGCTTGTTCTATAGTAGGTACTTCTTTATTTTTTAAAATAGAGTATATGTGTAGTGGGTACTTTTATTTTTAAGTAAAATTTTTTAAAAAATAACATTTTGTTTTATATTAGTTTTCACATGTAAAGATAATTACAAGAAAAAGATTTTTAAAGCCATGCTCTCATTAGATCTCTTCTGGCCATTTTATAAAGAGGATATCAAGTATGGAAAGGAGGTTTTGTATAGGGGAAAGTGATCTGCCCACTTGCTAAAGTATCCTACACAGAAAATCGGTACAAAAAATAAAGTAATAAAACCTACATGGATGCTACAGGTATTTTGCCCACTTAATTGTATAGCAGATAATCCTGGATAACTGCCATTTTTCTAGGTGGGAAAAAAGTGATCTGATGGGGCACATATTGGCTTTAATCTTGCTATTCACACTGATTACAAAAGTTTGCTCTTCACCAGAGAGAGTACCATATAGACATCCCATCAGTTCTGTGAAGACTTTCTGAAATCCTCTACTTGATATCTTCCTGCCAAATTCCTGCTGACTGCAAATGAGCACAAAATGTCAGCTTTTGTTACTTGAAGCACTAATGATGGATTTGAAATATTATTCTAACTTTGATTTCAGGATTCACTACTAGGATTTAACTGATACAATATCCCAAGTTCTGTTAACAGAAGAATCAGATTTTAATAGGAAACATGCTCAAACCTAAGCAGATCAAATTGGGGGAAATAATTTTGAAAGGTTTTTTCAGATTCTAATCAAATTTTTAAAATTATGTCTGCCTCAAACATGTTGGATTTTGTGAGGAACAAGGGGTCAATATGTGCCCCGTCAGATCACTTTTTTTGTGAGGAACAATCCATTGCTAAGGAATATTCTCTTTTTTCTCTTTTGTGAGTTAAATTTTACTCAACTGAAGTGATCACAATCAATCAAATGTTTAATGGTAAACCATTTAAATAAATTTTAAAAGTTATAAGACCAAATCATTATTTAAGATTATTCTTACTTTTCAACAAGTAAGTACTATCTTTATGAGAATGTGGTACTTACAAAGAAAGTAAAAAAAAATTATTATAATGCCCTATCTTTCTTCAGTTATCCATTTGTTTGTCTGAACTCTGGTTTTAACACCTCTGCGTGTTCACTGTGCTTGTTAAATTTTATGACTTAACTCATTTCTAGAACAAAGAAAAACTGAACCAAAAGGTGAAGTGGTATCTGACTGATCTCAAAACAAAAGCCTACTCTCCAAAACCCCAGTCCAGTTTTGAAAATACCAGAGTTGTTCTTGGAAACCTTGCAAAATCTGATATCATTCCCCAAAAAAACAATTAAAAAGACTAGTACATTTGTATGTCTTTATGCAAGATAATCTAAAAGTTATGAAATAATACCTCTATTCTTACATGAATTACTCATTAGTTTGGTTGTAACACATTTCCATCTGTCATATTTGTAACTTTCTTTTTATTAAGACTTCATTTATTTTTTAGGGCAATTTCAGGTTCACAGCAAAATTGAAAGGAAGGTGCCAAGATTTCAACACCCGCCACCAGATTGGTACATTTGTTACAATTGATGAACCCACAGTGACATATCACTATCACTCAAAGTCTGTAGCTTACTTTAGAGTTCATTCCTGTTGTACATTCTACAGATTTTGACAAATTTATAATCCATCATTATGGTATCATACAGAGTATTTTCTCTGCCCTAAAAATCCCCTGTGTTCCACCTATTCATCTCTTCCCCCAACCAACCCCTGATCTTTTTACTGTCTCCATAGTCATGCCTTTTCCAGAATGCCATATTGTTGGAATCATACAGTATGTAGCCTTTCAGATTGGCTTCTTTCCCTTAGTACTATATATTTCAGGTTCCTCCATATCTTTTCATTGCTTCATAACTCATTTCTTTTTAGTGATGAATAGTATTCCCCTACATGATGTACCA
>JAPYYJ010002511.1:0-12718 GCA_028533885.1 Nasua narica | reverse complement strand
TCGTCCTAAAAAACCCTAAAATTATAGGATTAATACTTTATCTTTATATATACACAATTATATATAATTGTGTGTGTGTGTATGTGTAAACTGACCTGTGCCAGTTTCTTTGTTCAGCAGTTATTGGATTCTTCTGGTAAACATCGGTGGGAGGAACTGACATGATTCCTTACCCACAATCTTAACCACCAAGTATGTATCTAATGAAAGAAAGTTTTACACTAGGTTTTTCCAAACATACAAATATTTATTGACAAGTAGGCCCAGAGAAAACTATCAGACCTGTTTTGAAAGCTTGGGGAAGCCCTGCTCTCCACTCCGGCATTCCAACAAGCCTGTTGCATGAAAGGCTCATTCATAGTACACACAGCATATTTTGATGGCATAATGAGCCAATTTTCTGAGCAACTCTGGCAATAAAGAGAGCCATAGACTGACAGCACTGACTTGGATCTTTTAGGCTTCTGAAGTCGAGGAATTTCATATCACGTCTATGGAAAAATGGTGTGCATTCGTTCTAGCAACTGTAACTCTTGAATACCACTACTTTTAAGATTTAAAATTAAGTTCCACAATCTAATATTCAGTTTCCATTATTTTGAGTGCTCATATAACCACCTCTGAATTCCGAATTTCTGATCACAGTATGTCGAATGCTTATGTCCTCATCTTAAGTCTAGAACAGTAGTTTTTCAGCAAGGAACGTATAATCCTCTTAGGATGCATTTTGAAATGTATCATGGAGTTTTGGATGCCATGATGGCTTGGGAGGACTCCTGATATTTTGTAGGGGGGAAAGAATAGAGTATGTGAAATTGTGCTTTTCTCTAGTTCTTGAAAATCCAAAAATCCTATGTGTTTATATACTGACTATTCCACGTTGTTTCCATTCACTCCTCGTGGGACTCTAATTATAGAATTTCCAATTCTATCCTTTTCATCTCTTCTTGCCTCCTTTCTCTTCTCCATCTCCTTTGCCTTGCTAGTTCATTCTATGCAATTTATTCTTGTTATCTTCCTGTGTATTATTTTTCTCTAGAGCAGTGTTTAATCTAGTGCTTAACTTTTTAAACAAGTTTGTTTAAATTTATAAGTTTATCCTTTTAGTAATTCCATTTGCTCTTATCTTTCTGATTCATAGATAAAAATCTCTTTTTAAATTGTCCATCCCTGTGGTTTTACCCCTTATGTTCTTAAACACTTTATACATGCAGTTTTGCATTCCTTAATCTGACAATTTTAATACCTTTGCTAATCTAAGTAAGTTTTTATTATTATTATTATTATTACTGATATTAACTCTTATTTATGGTGGCTTTTTCTGTGTGTGTACTCCTGATCTTTAATTGTACCTTCATTTTATTTTGTTTTGTTTTATTTTGGCATTATTTATTTGTAATTTTGAGAGTTTTATGGCCTAAATGGCCTAAATTTGAATAGAAGTCCTACAGACAGATTTGCTTTTACTTGCCTTAAAAAGTAGCAGGGTGGGAGGTGGCACTGATCTGGGACCACACCAGCTCTTTTATGTAGTCTGAGTTTTGGTGTAGGAGCTTTCTTACCTCACTGTGGCTTAAAGATCAGTACCGCCAGTAACATCTATCCCAAGCTAACTTCCCTTGATATGTGGGTCTCGGCTAATCATTTTTATTGGAGGACAGCCCTTCCAATGCTTATCTAAATTATTTCAAATGATCAGTCTCACAAAAAAATATCGTATGATTGATGTATGCTGTCAGAGACTCAGAGCATATAGCTAGCCCTGATGCTGGTAGCAGACATTAGATGTTTATTCAGTAATCTCCAATTCTGCAGTTCCTCCTTTCTGAGGACCCAAAGGACTCAAATTATTTTTTAACTACCGTTTTAAGAATTCTGTTGGGCTAATAAGCATTATTATATTACCTCATAAATTATGACTTGGAAAAAACTTCTTTGAAATAGAGAAAAGTAGTGAAGACAGGAGCTCCTCCAGTTTCTTTTTAATGAATTTTTAAATGAAAAAAACATTAATTATAAAGGAACTCTAGGCTGAAGTACAGGCACATATATTATAAAGAAACACTGTATAAATCTGCACAGATGGTCTCTCTAAGAACTCTCAAACTGTAAACTGTATTTATATACATAATCTTCAAGAAGACATTATGTTCCCTATATCTTGATTTAGTTACTAATATATATTACATTTGCAGCAAGTTTCTGGCTTGCAGAGATCTTTGGGGATAATAACTATATACAGCCATTCAGATTACATGGTGAGCACAAACTGTTTTTCCCATCTCCATCATATATTATGTTATCTATCTCAATAGATATGTGGCATCTACTGAGCATCTAATTAAGATGTATAGCATAAAGGATTTCAATTTTCTATTTCTACTACTTTATCAATATATGCCTCTTTAAATATTGTTTTCAAAGCTTCTAACTGATATTCTAAGACTAAAGGGAACAAATGCAGCAATTCCATATAGGTGTTCCACAAATTCACTTTATCTTCATCGACAAAGGTAGCAATGGAAAATAAAAAGAAGGCGAAGTGTTTATTCTAAAGCCTGAGGGCAATTATAAAAGCAACAAAGTTGATCAGAATATTTGTATTTATAGACTTTAAAGAGTCTTTACTCATCTTTGTCTATTGGTGAGTGGAATACATCTTATTGGAATAATAAGAACTAACAGGGTAAAAAATTAGGAAGAGCATTAATTATACACACACACACATATATATGATTTATTTATTTATTTTAGAAAGAAAAAGAGGGGGGTTAGGAGAGGCAGAGGGAGAAGGAGAGAGAGTCTTAAGCAAACTCTGCACTAAGTGTGGAGCCTGACATGGGGCTCAATCTCACAAGCCTAAGATCATGACCTGAGCTGAAACCAAGAGTTGGACGCTTAACGGACTGTGCCAACCAGCCACCCCAAGTAAATTATATTTTTAATTAGGGACCTGCTTATTAAAACCATTCCATGATAAATTATCATGTTCAATTTGCCCATTACAAATACTGTTTGCATTTATATATCATAACCTGAAGTAGGTGCAGAAAAGTATCTTCATTTCACACACTATGTGCTTATAGCAAAATGACATGAGACAGTGTTATGGACCATATTATGTGAGAGTTTGCTTGTCAAATGTTTTATATCTTAGCTTATATAACACACATAACATCCCATAATTAATGTTTAAAGTTTTATTCTCATTCTTACGATCTTACCACTAACATTTTTCTCATAAAATAAATTAAGGTCCAAGAAATATACAGAAGATATCTGGGAAATTCACTAAAATAAGTAGACTATAAACTAGTGAATGGTGCACAGTTCATCTAAAATTGTTTATATTGATTTGTCCTTCCCTTTTCTGTTTTTTAGTGGATATATTGGGGGAAATGATATAGCCAGTAGATTATATTATTCATAATTCCTACCTCCCTCTAGTCTCTCCCCAACTACTAATCATCTCACCTTACTGTATTTCTTGGCTCTGGATTTCACTCCCTTACAACATGTGGAAAAAATAAGGCATTATTTTATCCTAATAATTACCTTAACTTTATTCATTCTTTCCTTCTGGGAAAGAATTAGTTGTCATAAATGAGATGGCATTTTATATATAAAATGTGGGAGAATCTGTTCCTACTTTTGAGATTGAAGAATAAGAGAGAATATGACCATTTCTTTAGATGATCAGTCTGATAAGTCTTCTGAAATATTATGCTAAAATCCCTGGGCATTAAATGGAACAACTAAAATTGGGTTATTATTTTTTTGACAGTTTTATTTAGTCCCAATCATTAATTAAACACTGTGATAGGCATTGGGAAAATATATATATTTTATTTATATGTTTATATGTTTATTTTTATGTATATGTGTATATATAGATACATACACACACCTAAAATCACATATATAATCTTACTTCAGAATTAGGAAGTAATCTTACTTCAGAATTAGGAAGGGGGAACTTCAGAATTAGGAAGTGTCCTTTGATATTTGACATTGTTTGGGTTTGGTAGTTTGTCTTTCAAGGAATAAGTCTATTCAATCTCTGTTATCAAATTCAGATTTGGGGACCTAAAATTGTTCATCTTATTCTCTTATTATTATAATATCCATGGCATTAGTAGTGATTTTCTTTCATTTCTGAAATGGGTAATTTGTGTCTTCTCTTTTTTTATTAGTACCCTGGCTAGAGATTTATTAATTTTATTGATCTCTTCAAAGAATCAGCTTTTGATTCTGTTGATTTTTCTCTATTTTCCTGCTTTGCAATCTCCTTGACTTCTCTTCTAATTTAATTTAGTTTATTCTTCTAGCTTTAGGCTTAAATTGTGTGGTGGGGTAGAAGCATAGATTATTGATATTAGATAGGTCTTCTTTTCCAGTGTATGAATTGAATGCTATAATGGAGAATAGCCTTTTGTTCTGGAAAACACTATGGATGTACCTCATAGTGGTTATCATTCCACTCTCTATGCCAGAGCCATGAGGGAATCTTTTCAACTCTTTCTTGTGAGAAACTAGGGGAGTTTACAGAGGTAAAGTCCATGAAATTGTAAAGGCATGACTGCAGCCCCCAAGAGGTTTTAGCCTCATGCTAGTCCATATGGCCTCTAGCAGTTCACCCAGATTAAGGTATGGACGGCCCTCCAGTTCATGGCTCCACTTAAGCACAGCCTGACTGTGACTCTGGGTTAGCCTGCCTCCAGATATCCCAGTGGTCATTTGCCATGAGATCTCAGTTTTTTGATTTGTCAAAGAAAAGTCATTGATTATCCATCCACCCATTCAGCGTTTTTCTTACAAGGATGGGAGTGACAACTTCAAAGCTCCTCCTATTCAACTTTAACCTATTTGTTAATTATTTAATACCATGTTTGTGGAACTCAGTGCATGACCACTCAAAATAGAGATTAGAAAGAAATACCTCTTCCTATAAGGAGATGATAATACTTAATTATTGTGAACTGGAAGTTTTCTTAATGGGCAATTGGTCTTAAAATTAATTGCAATCAGATACAAATAGCCATGGTTTAAGGCTTATTACTCAGAAACTCATTTTTCTGTGCATTAGAGAAAATCTAAAATCATGTTCTAAAAACAGTATCTTGATAAATATTTTAATATTTTAATTTTAAAATCAAATGTATACAAGTATGTAATGATAAACCCAACAATGGTGGAGAGATTTCTTCCCTATTGGCTTCCTACCTTCTATTTCACTCCTTAGTTTTACAGTTCTGCCCTATTTTTGACTCCCTAATTCCATAAAAGAATGTCAAACATATCCTCAATTTGATCAATTGCTAAACATAGCTCTACACTTAAAAGTAATATAGAGGGGTGCCTTGGTGGCTCGGTGGGTTAAAGCCTCAGTGGGTTAAAGCCAGATTAAATTATAATCTGAAAAGTAGATGTTCAAAAGTAATTTCAGTACTGTGTGAAATGTGGTAACTACCAAAATCTAAAATAGAGGTAGTGTGATAAATATGGCAGGAGATAAAAAAAGGAAGAAATGGTTCCATTTGTTTTAGAGTAAGTCTAGAGAGGGTTTAAGCTGGAGAAGAATCTTGACAAATGAATAGGTTTCATAAGGCTGAAGAGGAAGGCAGAGCATTTCTACCAAGAGTACATATCTGCCAAGGACACAATGAATGATAAGGGGAAGCACAAGTAAGAAATTATTTTTTTTCTATTACGGCAGAAGCAACTGTGTGAATGGGAGACTAAGTCCTAGTGCAGCATGAACTGAACAAGGGCCCATCCCCTTATGAAGAATAACATCTAGCATAACTACCTCTTTCTCTCAGCTCACTTTGTTTGGTTGAGCAAAAGGTGAATCATGGTAATTTTGAATCAGTTTAACTTGACGTAGTGAAACAGCTGTGTGGAAACCTTAATTCCACTCCCTGAAATGTAACAAATAGTCATATCTGACTAGAACTGTTGAGGTTTCTTTATTGCTAGTGATAGAAATCTGAAAACACTCAAATGAATTAAAGTTGGATTGGGTATTATTTTCTTGATGTATTGCTAAAGTCCTTCTTTATTTTGTCATGAACTACTACCAGTTGTGAAAGAAATAGTAAGGCAACAAATTTTTAAAAAAGATAAAAAGATGATAGCATCTTTAATTAGCTCCTCTTATTGTGTTGTTTCTGTAGTGTATTATAAAAACTTATCCATTGTTAGATGAGATAAAACCTCAGACACTCAATTCCAGGAGGTTTTAGCATACAAAAGTTATGAATTCATGACTATTGGGTAGTTCTTCCTTTGTAAGTGGAAATATCTTCCAAGACAATGCTGGTGTGGTGTCCAGATAGAGATATAGTACAATTTGAAGAACTGGTCATTTGTCATGTGTCAACCAATGTACATATTGACACAAACATTAAATCATATAATTCTCACATATAATTCTGAGAGTGTGAAATTAGTGATTCTGATTTATAGGCAGAGAATGGATACAGAGAAGATAAGTGATTTGCTTGGCATCAAACAGCTGGCAGGTAGTAGGACAGTGATTTGAACCTGGCCTCCCTCTTCAGCTTCTTCATTTTCCAAAGAAATTATCCGGCACCCAAGATGTTAGTCCCCATCCCCTATAGCATAGGGAATTCCCTATGGCATCCCCAATAATGAGTGACAGAGCCAAGTTCAATGCTTTGATCAGTTGACTTGCTATCATGGAGAGTTGAAAACAGATTTGAATTTAGGAACCATAGTTTTAGTGTCTCTATTACTCTTACTGTCTGGGAAAGTGAAATTGACTTTAGCTATCTTAAGCTGAAAAACAAAGATTTTTTTAGAATGAGAAATAACTTGGGGCATCTGGGTGGCTCAGTCGGTTAAGCTTCTGAGTCAGTTTTGGCTCAAGCCATGATCTCACAGGTTGTGTGAGATGGAGCCTCACCTTGGGTTCTGTGCTCAGCAAGGAATTTACTTGAAGACTCTCTCCTTCTGCCCCTCCCTCCACTGGCATGCGTACTCTCTTGCTTCCTTTCAAATAAATAAATAAATCTTTAAAAAGAGAAAAAAATTACTTGCCAGTAGCTTGTGGACCATTTTGTAGTTGACTCTAAGAAGTAAATTGATGTTAAAGAAAACCTATTCAAAGTAATTAAAAGAAAATATGTTTAAACCTAAGCTAATTAGTGTTCTTTCTAATTTAGCTTTCTTTCATTTATTTCTTTCAAGAATATTTGTTTTTTGTTTAAAGATTTTATTTATTATTTATTTGGCAGAAAGAGATAGAGCACAAGTAGGGGGAGTGGCGGGCAATGGGAGAAGCAGGCTCCTTGCTGAGCGGGAAACCTCATGGGGGACTCCATCCCAGGACCCTGGGATCAAGACCTGAGATGAAGGCAGATGCTTAAACCAACAGAGCCACCCAGGTGTCTCTTTTTCAAGAATATTTGATTGTTGATCAGATGATTTTGAGTGTGTGTGTGTGTTCGCCGTTTTCCTTTTTACAGTTTTGGAATGTCAATAGGCTGAGAAGCAGAAAAATTATGACATAAAAAAGAGAGCAGAATCATAAAAATCTGTTATCAAGTTTTTAATTTAGTGTCATACCATTATAATTTTATGTATTCTGCATGTACTAGGTAGGGAAATCATTGTTTCTCCTCCAGTTCCTGATGACCTATCTGAAAATGTTCACATTTTCTTAACATGAAAAATGTTTTCCAAAAAAAGCCATTTCATTTTCCGCATCTATTTTTCCTCCAAAAAACATTAGCATACAATATTTACAATATACAAAAAGGTAATAATGATATCAAAAAAGATAAACCGAACACTTGGATCCATCATATTAGCAGTAGAATGGAAACCAGTCCTAGGCATGTCTCTCCAATCTCATATTTTCCCCTTCTTCCAGATGAAACTTTGTCCCAAATTTGTTCCA
Organism: Nasua narica; assembly: GCA_028533885.1. Taxonomy (NCBI): domain Eukaryota; kingdom Metazoa; phylum Chordata; class Mammalia; order Carnivora; family Procyonidae; genus Nasua; species Nasua narica. The sequence goes on along the minus strand of JAPYYJ010002511.1, from coordinate 4,794 downwards.
AGTTTAATGGTGGTTACTAACACCATGCATTAGCATATACTTTCATGATGTGTGTGTCTCTGTGCAATCTATAAAATTGTCCAAATTTGTTCTACTAAACGAATCTTCTAATCAAAGTGTCTATGAGAATCTATGCACTGCATACTACACCTTCTGCTGGACCTATTATTAACAGATTATTTTATCAGTATGGATGATCTAAAACAGGACCTACTTAGGCTTTTAACTTTCACTATTTATTAGTGGGCTCCTGCATCATTTCATGTTTATGAGCCATATATGTTTCTCTTCATTTCAATTGTCTCTTCATATTTACGATATTTTCTAATGGAGATTTTAAGACTATTTTTAAAATTTTTTCAGTGTTCCAAGATTCATTGTTTATGCCTCACACCCAGTGCTCCATGTAATACTTGCCCTCCTTAATACCCAACACCAGTCTCACCCATGCCTCACCCTCCTCCCCTCCAAAACCCTCAGTTTGTTTCTCAGAGTCCATAGTCTCTCATGGTTCACCTCCCACTCTGATTTCCCCCAATTTACTTTTCCTTTCCTTCTCCTAATGTCCTCCATGTTATTCCTTAGGCTCCACAAGTAAGTGAAACCATACAATAATTGACTCTCTCTGCTTGACTTATTTCACTCAGCATACTCTCCTCCAGTCCCATCTGTGTTGATACAAAAGTTGGATATTCATCCTTTCTGATGGCTGTGTAATATTCCATTGAATATATGGACCATATCTTCTTTATCCATTCGTCTGTTGAAGGGCATCTTGGCTCTTTCCATAGTTTGGCGATTGTGGCCATTGCTGCTATGAACATTGGGGCACATGTGGCCCTTCTTTTCACTACATCTGTATCTTTGGGGTAAATACCCAGTAGTGTAATTGCAGGGTCATAGGGTAGCTCTATTTTTAATTTTTTGAGGAATCTCCACAAAGTGCAGCCACTTTGGAAATCTGTTTTCCAAAGTGGCTGCACCAACTTGCATTCGCACCAACAGTGTAACCTTTCTCCACATCCCCTCTAACACTTGTTGTTTCCTGTTCTGTTAATTTTGGCCATTCTAACTGGTGTAAGGTGGTATCTCAGTGTGGTTTTGATTTGAATTTCCCTGATGGCTAATGATGAACATTTTTTCACGTGTCTGTTAACTATTTGTATGCCTTCTTCATGTTTCTGCCCATTTTTTGACATGATTTTCTGTTTTTTGGGTATTGAGTTTGAGGAGTTCTTTATAAATCTTGTCTATCAGCCCTTAGTCTATAGTATCATTTGTGAATATCTTCTCCCATTCCATGTGTTGCCTCTTTGTTTTGCTGACTGTATCCTTTGCTGTGCAGAAGCTTTTTATTTTGATGAAGTCCCAAAGTTCATTTTTGCTTTTGTTTCCTTTGCCTTTGGAGACATGTCTTGAAAGAAGTTGCTGTGGCCGATGTCAAAGAGGTAACTGCCTATGTTCTTCTCTAGGATTTTGATAGATTCCTGCCTCACGTTGTGGTGTTTCATCCATTTCGAGTTTATCTTTGTGTATGGTGTAAGAGAATGGTGGAATTTCATTCTTTTATATGTAGCTGGCCAATTTTCCCAGCACCATTTATTAAAGAGACTCTATTTTTACCACTGGATATTTTTTTTCTGCTTTGTCGAAGATTATTTGACCATAGAGTTGAGAGTCCATATCTGGACTCTCTACTGTGTTCCAATGGTCTATGTATCTGTTTTTGTGCCAGTACCATGCTGTCTTAGTGATCACAGTTTTTTAGTAAGGCTTAAAATCAGGTAATGTGATGCCCTTAGCTTAAAACTATTTTTATAGAAATCTTTTTTAAAAATATATTTATAGTACTGGTCATTGTTATTATATATACTGTAGACCCTTCCTCCAGGCCAAGAGTTGCCATTATTCAAAGTGGTTTTAGACTAATAGAAGTTTTTTTGTTGTTGTCAATTTGCTTATACAATTTTTTTGCTTTCAGTTTTAATAAAATTAAATATATCAATCAGTTCTTTAATAGCATATGTTCTTTTGCATCTGGTTTAAAAATCCTATACCAAAAGAAATGATTATATCTAAAAAGTTTTAAAGTATTACTTTACATATTTGAAGTTTTCATGCACACAAAATTGATTTTTATGATACTGTTGAGAGAGTGTGAAAACTAAATATAACTTTTTTTTTCCTATGTGAATCCCCAATTATTCCAGGATCATTTGTTGTAAAGACTATCATTTCTAGAGTAATTACAACACCACTCTGTCATGTATCAAGTTCCTTCTTCTGTATCGGTTGGCTTCAGGGCCCAGATTCTGTTCCATTGATTGGATTCTGTTTACATAGCTGTTATTTTCCCACCAAGTGATTTCTATTCAGGTACTATTCTTTCTAATTTTATCCATTTGCACTTTTTATTTTCCTCTATAGATATTTCATATAATTTTTATATAGTAGACTTCCAGAGTAATCTCCATTTTCATTTTATGATCCTGTTTTCTCTGTTAGATTTTGCATTTTAATTTTAATTTTTACTCACACTTTATGAGACCATTGACTTTTTGAATGCTATTTTTATATTGACAAACCCAGACTGTTCGTAAGGATTTAGCTTGTAAATGTTACCCCTATAGCCTGGAACCCATTATTAATTCCAATTATTAAAATTAATTTAATTAAAAATAAAATTAAATTCCTTTTCTATTAAAAATAATCAGCATACTTCAAAGCCTATACTCTTGATTATTTTAAAAATTTAGAAGATTGGGAATTAATGGCAATTAGACATGCTGTAAAGTTTAAACATTTACAATAAATTAGACAACATCACTGCAGCAAAAGGCAATCTAAGATAAAGTGTTAATTATCTCCAAAGAGATAGGATAGCATTTTTATGATAACCATTTGCATCTAATATAATTGAATTTTGTATCTCAACCATCTCCTGAATTAAATGGAAAACTATAATTTAAATATTATCATGGCACTACTGGTAATATAGATAATTTTCCTATACCCTGAGATTTATCTAAAAATGTTGAAAAATAAAAGAACTTTGTTCAAATATGCTTCTCTGACATTGCAGAAGCTGATTATAAAAGAAAATACAGGTTTATAAACTTTTGGTATTTTTGTCCCTGTATTATTAATAAGATATTACATTTATATAAGGAGTAAATGTGAGATTATGTAATTCTTTCTTTAACATCAGTAATAATAATTAATCAAAAAGGGTATACTTGTAATTAGAGCTGTGATGAGTATCATGTTTTTCAACAATCTCATAATTCCCCTCACCTGAAATCTCTGCCTCCTAGGTAACTGAGCAGAGTAGAGTATTGATCAGTAGAATATTGGCTGCAATAAAAACCAATAAAATCTGGTTCTAGACCCTATTCTTCTCTGAGCTAACAGACAAAATCAACATAATAGATTAAATTTTTTGAGTCTTACTATCTTCCAATGATATAATGAAGACCTATAAATGAATAAAATAATTGTCATAAATGTCAAAATATATCAGATATTTATAAATATTTTGAATATAAATAATATGTATTTAAAAGTCAATAAGTAATATATAAACAAATGCAAATTGTGGCAATTAATAATATCAATAAATAGTACCTAGTCATTATCTGCCTGATGTCAAATAATGACACCAGGAGAACTATGTTTGCTTCAGTATTCTCTTTCAAAATTCTCTTGAAAGAACGTGAGAAAACATACCATCAAAGAAGCAAGAAAATTATTTTAGCTATAGATACCAAAATATTAAGAATACTTATAGATGAAGATAAGGCATCATGCTGAGAGCCAACTCATTTTTTCTTCAACCTTGAGTTCAATATGGTTTTCATTGAGAGAGTTGCTGTATTGAAAGACATACCTAACAATTCTTGATTAAAACTGGAAATATATGTCTATGGATTAGTGACATGGTGCTAAATGCGGACCAGGCGATGTGCCTATAAACCCAATAGAAGAGGAGTTGGAGAATCTATGTAGCCAAGTTCTAGATTGGACAGTGGTCAAGGGGACAGGCGTAAGTACAGAATATTATTGAGGTATTTTTAGAAATTTGAATGTCTTGAGAATTATATAATAACACTATATCAATGTTAAATTTTGTAACTGTGATTGTTATTATGTGATTTTGTTAGAGAAGGTGCTTGTGCTTAGGGTGAAATAGGGATGGTACCTCTCACCATGTACAAAAAGATTCAAAGTTTTTTGTAATATTCTTGCAGTTTCTCTGTAAGTCTAAAATTATATATAAGGTTAAAATTTATGTATAGATAAATATACCAATAAAGATTAATTTCTTTTAAACTTAATGAATGCACTTATTATCAAAGCTTGATCAGATCACATATAACTTTAATCCTTGAGTTATAATTTACCCATTCAAGAGTTAATCAGCCAGTGTTAAATGTCAATGTTTGTGCCCATGGTATTATGCTAAAAATTTGGAGAAATAAAAATTACCTTAGACATACCTCCAGAATTCCTGAAGCCTATAATTTGGTTGGGGAACCAAACTATCAAATATAAAAAATGAGTATCTAGTTGATCGGTATGTGGAGTAATGAGATATTAAGGCATGGGAAAGGAAAACCTGCCATTCAAAACCAAGTCATGTGGCAATGAATAATTGGATAAGCAGCCTTGTGCTTCATCCAATAATTTGGATGAAAGCACTGGGAATCTGGGTGGAATGAAGGATGGAAAAATATTTCTTGAACATTTAGCATATATTTAGCATTATGTTCAGTGCTTTCTACCTTATTTAATTTT
>JAPYYJ010002510.1:0-12720 GCA_028533885.1 Nasua narica | reverse complement strand
TGCGTCTTGCTGACAGTGAGTCCGCCTTTGACCCAGGATTCTGGAACCCACCAAGCACAGCCTGCTGTGTTTTAGACGATCGCTTGTACTTGGTAAAGGAAGCAGCTCTGTGCGAGATCTCATTCTTCCCCAAACCACACACTAGCCCGTTCTGTCTTTCTTACTCATTCTCATCAAACACGGTACTGACTCCTGAGGGCAGGAGGAAGCCGGCGAGAACTGTCCTAAGGAATGTTCCCCAGTTGCCTGACGTGGTTTTAGAAACCGGAAATAGGGCAATTAGTAAAATGTCCTGGTGCTCGGAGGGCAAGGCTTTCTCGAGGCCCTGAAAGCATTCCCCCTCTTTCATGTATTGCTACTGATGCCTGGTAGGTTTCTTTGGGATTGCATTGTTATGCCGAGTTCCAGATGGGGCAATTAAATAGGGACAGTCAGACTGTTATTTTAGTTGCCTTTGGAAATAGAATTTACAGTGCTCACTTGTCCTTTTCAGTTTTCCCCCAGTGGAGCTGTACCCCCTTCACCTCGGAGGAGACGGAGCCTCGGTGGTGGAGGGAGCCGCTCGCTGGGCTGGCTTCTGCAGGGGCCATGGCGTCCCTCCGGATGAAAGGCTCAGCGGAACTTGAAGTCATTATCGTGATCAAGGACGCAGGGAACCGTTTCGGCGTGTAAATGCAGATGCTCTCTTGGTTTCTCTGATAGATGTGTTCCCAGTGCCAATGCAGCAGTGTGTTGAATTCTTTTTAAAATCTGAAAGACCTGCAGGCTCTTCTCTCCTTTTCTTAAATCCATTTCCCTGTTGAGATGAAAAATGTAATACTTTTCAGCTTACTTTAGACTTTCTTCAAAAGTATTTCTGGAAAAGGATCCTTCATGTGGAGCATATGAAAACTGTCAGAGGATAGGAGAGAGCGAGGTTTTGAAAACACACTAATGGACAGCCATTATGCCGTAGGGAGTTCCCCCGGAGAGCAGAAAAATACAGGCTGGGGAAATCAGGGGAGACGGAGCAGGGAGGCTATGGATTAAGGGACGAACAGAGTCCGGAGATACTAAAAAAAAACTGGATACATAATGAGATGGGAAAAGAATACTGGCTAAGATGAATAAGACTGCTGAGGCTGGCCTGAGGAGAGTGCTGGAAAATATAAGTTTTGGAGTTTGACAGACCGAGTTCCAATGTTGACTTTTCCACTCGCTAGCTGTGGTGCCGGGCAAGTTAATTTTTATGTGACTCTGCTTTCTCACCTATAAAATGGCCCGAGAAATGGCTTCCGCGAGGATTGTTGTGCATATTGAATGAGAGAATGGATGTAGAGTGTCTGCCTTATTCTCTAGTTATAAGGTGTTTTATAAATGGTGTCTTTTATTATTATTACCACTCTTATTGTGATTATCCCTGACAGCTAGGGCGTAGCCTGTAGACCGCTGTGAGGCGGCGGCCAGCCCTATTCCCCACTTGAGTGTCTATGTGCCTGCATTTCGTTGGATGTGCTAGCACCCTTCTCTGTCCGTGACAGTGGATCGGCACATTTAATCCCATCGCTGGGACTTTCTTGCCTACATCCCAGGTTCCTCTGCAAAGTGTTTGCCATGGCATTGAGCTGCTCCTGGAGTGTTCTGTGCGAGGGGCCGTGTGCCGTTTGGGACGCAGTCCCGTGATTCATTTTCATCTCTTCTCCAGTCGCCTTGCCCCTATGCCAGGGCTGGGAAGCAACGAGCCGGAGGTCTGTGCCATGAGCAGATCTGAGTCACGGGAGAGAAGACGAAGGAATACGAGCAGCTTAAAAATACTCCGTAGGAAAGAAATGGTAAGGAACATGGTTTCTTTCGAACCTTCCCCATTCAGCCTCTAGAAAAGGTGTCATAAACCTCTGCAGGAGTGACTAAGAGCTGGGACAGAGGCGAGTTTGTTACAGACGTGCCCGTAACTCCAGGAGCAAATCTCTTTTTTCCCCTCCTAAATAACTCCAGAACATTACATGGCATTAACAAGTTTCCCAGGACAGGAACTTCTAGTTTATTACTTGCACACATTGTCATCAGAAATTAATTTTGTCCCTGAAAGACAAATTGGCTGGTAGCTTATGAAGTTAAATGGAAAGAACAAGTGCGCATCTGTTTCTTCTGCATTTTGTCTCCTTGGTGTCTTACATATAAATGAATCAGAGTGTTCAAACTTAAATTAAGATCTTTGGCTAGATAAACAGTTAAAACTGGTTCCCATAGCTACCTCTCACACATAGCTGTGATTGCATTATAATCCCCTAGTAATCAGCTCTAAATGAAAGAAAGATGATAAGGGTGCTCTTTTCAGTTTTCAGTACTGATTTTTATTAGCTCTCAATCAGTCCGGGACTGCTCTGTCTTTCATCACATTGTGGTAGTGTTTGTAGAATCATTAGAGTAATAAAGTGTAAATCTTACTGAGGTGCATTTTTCTCGAGGTGTTTTATATAAGGAAAACTCTGAAGATTACACTGGCTGGTACAAGAAAGATTTGTTTCTGAGACGAAAGTAAGAATGTAATGTACGCTATATTCATTTATTCTGTACCAGAGTCAAAACCTAATGAATTATCCAACCCAGGTGAGCCAACCACCACAAAAACCTCTTGGACTTAGGCGGCCAAGTATTACCATAATATAGATTTGCATGCGTTTAGCCACTTCCTAGGTTGCCTTGTTATCCTTCTCCAACACTCTTCCAGTGCAAAGCCCTCACATCACAAACGCATTACCCACGAAACCGCAAGCTTTGCTATTCCCAATGCGATTTCTTTAGCAAACCAGTGTAATCCAATAAAACATCATGTCTCACCAACATTGAAGTATTTATTGTGGAATAAATTTCAGCTTAAAAAAGTGCCCTCGCCCCCCCAATAACCCCCCCCCCCCCCGCTTTCTTCTCATATATCACAGACTGACCAGTCTTTTCAGCTTCGTTTGGGTCAAAGACCGGGAAATGGGGCAAAGTGGCAACCGGAGACGAGGGTTCTCTGATGCCGCCCTGCATTTGTTCTCGATTTTTCTAGGCCCATCCAGGTGATGGTAGCAGGGAAAGGAACTTACACTGACTTTCTCCAAGTGTTGTAGGATTTTTCACAGATTTTGCAGGTGTGCTGCACATTTGCAATTAACAGAATACTTAATCCTGATGTGCCTTTTCTTTCCCATAGGCTTTATTATAGCCGGAATATGTTACAATGCATCATACTCTACGATGCCTATAAAAATGCCTGCTTGTTTTCAATGTTGGGTTTTATGCACTTTATGTTTATATTAGGCCGAAAGTGTCCCTATATTTTAGTGATAGACATTTACGCTCATCCACAGGGTAAGAAACAATATAATGTAGCAGTATGTAGTCTCTGAAAGAGTTTATAGAAGTGGGGTGGTTTTATATTTAATTTTCAGTTACTAATTTTTAAGGAAAGGTTTTGCTTGAGATAATTATTACAGTTTCCAGGCCCACATGGTGAGAATGTTCATCTTTGCAACCAGCAGAGTGTTTGAAAGATTCAGGTACCCGGAGTTAGGTGGTGGCATTGGGAAGATTTTTTTTCTCTACGCATCTTTTTTGGCTGAGATCATCACATGTAAAGATATGTGTAGGATTTGACCTGCAGGTAGAATTTTTAGAGGACAGGAAGGAGAAATCCCTTGACGAGGGTGGTTCTCGATGGTAAAAGATATCTTGGTTTGCGAGCTCTTTTTTTTTTTTTTTTTTTAACCCTTAGAGAGTCCTGAGAGAGACCTCATACTTTATTTACTATTTATGTTTAAAAATATAAAAGCCCGAATTCAAACACTGGTTGTCTCTCTCTCTCTCTCTTTTTTTTTTTCCTTTTTAAAAGAAAGCAAATAAAATATTTTGCTGATGGTGGCGCTTTTTGTATGTGTTCGCATGTTGGTACTTAAATGCAATATGTCTGGGAGATGTTGCTATTTTACACTACACGCACAAGAAAGAGTAAATTGTAGGTCCTGATTATCAACAGATAACAAGACATACTGTATATAAATAAATGCTCGGCATCAAAACCCATTATTGGATTAGCTATATAATCATGTCTCAGGCTGTAAGTCTGTGCTGACAAATGAACACTTTTCATTTGGCTCAAGGTCCTCATCAGCAACGGAACTAATTTTACATTCTCACCCATTAAGTGAATAAGATGTGGAAAAAGCTGTCTGCTTTTTGAAGTGTAAATTTGCTGCTACAGGCTGTGCAGACCAAAGCGCTTTTGAAGCAGGCAAATGAGATCATCTCTAGGGACATGTGAACCTCACAAAGTTTAGGTCATTTCTGTTGAAGGGACGGGGTGTGTGTTTGCATGTCCCCCAATGTTCAGACGATTTGGGTGGAGGCGTACATTGGGCCAGGTGGGCGTTCTTTGGTGTAGGGGATGAACCCTTTGTTTAAGCCTGAAAAAACTGGGAGCACAGTCTTCGTCTTCTCCAGAAACCAAGGATCCATAGGATGGGCATAGAGACTAAGGTGGAATAATCAGGAGCTGATACTTGAGACAGGATTCTTAGCCCTCTGCCCCCCTCAAGAAAGAGTGACAATGCCTCTGAGTCTCTAGTTCCCCACTCCCTGGTTGGCCTGAACAGCCCCACAGAGACACCAAGATAAAAGACGTGGGTAGTGCTAGGGTTGCTGGGGGCAAGATGTGCCGGGAGAGGGGAGCTCCTTCCTTCAACCATCTTGAGTGATTTTAAATACTGTATAGGCTGACGACTCCGTATTTCTATCTTGAGCCCAGATTTCTCCTTTGAGTCTTATATACAGCTGCCTGTGTGCTCTAGCTACTTGGATGGCTCATACATACCTCAACTTAACGCATCTAAAATGAACCATGGGGCTTGACCCCAAAACATGTCTCTCCCCCAATTCCTCCTCCTCTTACAAATTGTACCCCCATCTTCCTTCTTGCTGAAGCTGGAAACTTCAGAGTCATCCTTAAAAAGAAAGAAAGAAAGAAAGAAAGAAAGAAAGAAAGAAAGAAAGAAAGAAAGAAAGAAAGAAAGAAAGAAAAAGAGTCACCCTTGATTCATCCCTTTCCCTCACCAATGAAATACGACCTATCAGCCGTCATGCCAGTTTTTTCAACAAAATACATCTTAAATCTCCTTGGATATCCGGACCCAGCAAACAGCACCTCTCACCTTGGTGACAGTGACATCAGCCTCCCAGTTTGCTTCTCTGCTTCTACCCTAACTCCATCTTCCCCTCATTCATGACAGGCACAGCAGAGCAGAAATCTTAAAAAGTTCCTGTTAGGGATTGAGTTCTGTCCCATTCATATGCTGAAGTTTGAGCCCAAGACTTCAGAATGTGGCCTTATTTGGAAATGGAGTAATTGCAGACATAATCAGTTAAGATGAGGACGTTCATATTGGAGTAGGGTGGGCGCCTCGCCTGTACAACGGGGGTCCTTGTAGAAAGGATGCCATGTGGAGAGAAAGAGAAGCACTAGGAATAAAGACGATGTAAAGACACAGGGAGAGCACCATCTATAGGGAATGCTAAAGATTTCCAGCGAACCACCAGAAGCTAGCAGAGAGGCCTTGAGCAGATTTGGCCTCACAGCTCTCAGCAGGAACCAGCCCCATTGATATGTGACGTCAGACTTCCAGCCTCTGGAGCTGTGAGACAACACATTTTTGTTGTCGGAGCCACACGGTCTATGGGGCTTTGTGATGGCAGTCATAGCCGGCTAACGCGGTGTGCAGTCCGGTCCTTTATGACTTAAAGCCCCACCTGGCTGCTTGTTTTATTCAGTTTCAAATTCAAAGTCCACATCCAGACCTATAAAACTCTTCATGATCTGGCCCCGCCCCTACTCCAGTCTCCTCTTCTGCCAATTTTTCCCTCATCCTATTCGGCCACACCAGTTACTTTTCTGTTCCTCAGCCATGCTGGGCTCTTGCCCTTTCCATGGCCTTTGCACAACCTGTGCCCCATGCTGGGAGTGCTTGCCTTCTCCTCCTCCCTCTTTTGCATGGCTGTACCTTATCCTCCAAGTCTTAACTCACTCTTCACGCCTCCCACCTCTGCTGTTATTCTCTGCCTTTGCCCCATTTTTCCTTTTATAATTACTCATCATAGTATGTATTTCCTTTATATTTCTATGAACTTTCTTCTTTTGGTCTAGACTACAGGGTCCAGCAGATCATGTCAGCCTGGTTCCTCAAGGTACTTCCTGCCAGTCCTAACATAGTGCGTGATACACACATTGGGTGTTTAACAAATACTTGCTCAGGGAATGGGTGAATGAAAGATGCTCAGAGAAGCACCTCTCCCAAAGTCTCATGTCTGCTGAAATGTGTTTCACATAAGACTTTCTCCCTTTTTTACTGCTTGAAAAAGGATGATTCTCTCGTGGGGAGGATCTGTCGGCTTATACCGAGGTTGAAAATGTCTAGATCACTTTATATTCTCAAGATTATGCCTAGGATTGGAGAACCTGATTGAAAATTGAGATGGAGGGACACCACAGGCAAAATGGACAGTGCGTCGGGTCTCTGCCCATTAACTGCACTGTGGGATTTGTGCATCTTCTCCCAGAAAGATCACTGCCTTGGCAGGCCAAAGAATATAATGCTGTATAGAAATACTCCATGAACTCAGCTTTTGCCAAGTTGAAAAATAGGAAGCTGTGTGGGTGAGTGTGGGAGAGATTGCTAGCTGTCCACCAAAATCTGTTCTCCTTTCTCCCTGGGCATATAACTAAATTACATTTCCCAGCCTCCCTAGCAATTGGGTGTGGTCATGCGACTGAGTTCTCTCCCGCAGTATATGAGCAGAAGTGAAGGACGCTGTTTTCAGACCCAGCCTGCTATAAATCTCCCATATGTACTGTCCATGATCTTCTCTCTCTGGTTTGTGGGGCTGTCAATGCCCAGGGCAAGCCTAGAAGCCATGGCTGAAAATGCAAAACTACTGTCAGCTTGAGTCTCTGATGGCCATGTGGGGAAGACCCTCTGGAGAGATCTGAATTGAATAGGCAATCCTAGCAAGCAGTTTGTCTGAAGCCACTGACATTCCGGGGTCTCTCTGTAACTGCAGACTAGCCCACACTAAGAATGTCATGGTACCTTCCTGAAGAAGCTGACACTCAGGAGAAGGTTTGAAACCAGCAACAATAATGGTGGCTAAAGAAGGAGGGAGGTGAATGAACCATTGGAACTGACTCAAGCAGGGGTCTCTTCTCTCTCACGACGTCCCAAGCCACAGGTAAAAGGATTTGGAAGGAAACAAGGTTAACAACTGGTTCTTCTAATGCCAAAAGCTGAGGGGGATCAAAGAAAAGATGACAGTTTAGAGTTGCCTACAATGTTGTCTTGATAACTATGGCCTCAAATCCCTGGACACGGCCACTCCAGATTAGTCCCCTCACCCTTTCTGGCCATGACTCCTCTTGAGGACATTGCAAAGACTTTTAAAGCAACAATAGGAAGGCAAAATTAAAACCAATAATAGGAACACAGACTATGTGAGGTGAGCACTGAAAACTTGGACGGGGAAGAAAAGGGCAATTAAAAATTTTTAAAAAAAAACTTTCTTTAAAAAAAAAAAACTTTCTTTATTCATTTGAGAGGGGGAAGAGAGAGAGAGAGAGAGACAGAGAGCATAAGCAGGGGGAGAGCAAGAGGGAGAAGCACATTCTCTACTGACCTGGGAGCCTGACATGGGGCTCCATCCCAGGACCTAGAGATCTTGACCTGAGCCAAAGGCAGATGCTTAACCATCCGAGCCACCCAGGTGCCCCTAAGGGCAAATAAATTTTGATTGACATTCAGATTCAGGTGTTTGGTTACCTTCTCCATGGTTATGTCTGTGAGGAGGGTGGTGATTATGTTTTACGGAGCTCTTCCAGCTCAGTACTTGGTAGACCTTATGTATTTAATGAATGTTTGAGAAATGGATAAAGACACTGTCTCATTTGAACCTCCTAAAATATTGTGAGGAGATAAGGCTTTACTGCAAATAGTCTTGTCTATTGGAGTCAAAACCATTCCTATTCCATCCTTCCCCCTTTCAGTTCCAGAAGGACTAGATTTTCCAGCCCTCGTGTAGTTAAGTGGGCGTCATTGACTGGTTCTGGCCAAAAAAGCGTGAGTAAAAGTGACCTAGGAGGGAAGTCCATTCTAGATTTTCTATGCTGCTGTAGCCCATCCCGAGGCCTTGTGTTGATGATGTAGAGATCCTGTCAGGCTGGCCCTGGCTGGCTTGCCCGGGGCATGTAGCATGAGCAAGAAATAAGATTTTGGGGCCCCTGGGTGGCGCAGTTGGTTGAGCGACTGCCTTTGGCTCAGGTCATGATCCCGGAGTCCCGGGATCGAGTCCCACATCGGGCTCAGAGCTTTTCACTCTGACCTTCTCTCTCTCACTCTCTCTCTTTCCTAATAAATAAATAAATAAAATCTTTAAAAAAAAAAAGGAAATAAGAGTATATTCCAGCATAAGCTGGCCTATGTGAACTAACACATTTATCCAGCATTAATGTCTCCCTCTTCATTTTATGTGCACAGAAGCTCAAATTCTGGGGGCGCCTGGGTGGCTCAGTCAGTTAAATGTCTGCCGTCAGCTCAGGTCATGATCCCAGGGTCTGGGGACTGAGCCCCAAGTCTCGCTCTCTACTCAGCAGGGAGCCTGCTTCTCTCTCTTCCTCTGCCTGCCTCTCCTCCTGCTCTTGTTTCTCTCTCTGTCAAATAAATAAATCTCTCTTTTTTTTAAAGATTTTATTTACTTATTTGACAGAGAGAGAGATCACACGCAGGCAGAGAAGCAGGCAGAGAGGCAGGCAGAGAGAGAAGGGGAAGCAGGCTCCCCGCTGAGCAGAAAACCCAATGCGGAGCTCAATCCCAGGACCCTGAGACCATGACCTGAACCGAAGGCAGAGGCTTTAACCCAATGAGCCACCCAGGCGCCCCTTAAATAAATCTTAAAAAAAAAAGAAGAAGAAGAAGCTCAGATTCTGCTTCTGCTTTTCTTTTCTGGATGGCCATCTCCTTGGGGGCCAGTAGGCCCCTTGAAGGCTCAGGGGTGAAATGGGGATAGTCTGAGCTGATCACGGTTTCAGCCGGATCCCCTTAGCCTGTGATTATTTAGGGATAGCCATATAAGCCAGGGCTGACCAATATGATGCCTGGGGAATTCTCCCAGGGGCTTTTTTGGGAGAAATTGTTTCTCACATATAGACCAGGAGACAAGAATGCTTGTCCTTTTCATGCTTAGAGGCATTCTTTTGGGAGGACGTGAGGTTTGGAGCTGCTCTAACCATCTTGTGGCCATAAGGGGAGATGCCAATATGCTGAAGATGGCCAGCTGGAAAGAAGAGGAATCTTCCTTAAGCTTAGTTGAGTATTGTGTTTCTTGTACCTCACCTCACCCAGATGGATTACCTCCATGTTATTGAAGAGGAAAATGAAGTTCAGAGAGTATAAGTGATTCACCCAAAGTCTCTTTTCTTGTAACTAGAAATCAGGCCTTTAACTCCAAGTCTTGTCTTTACACTGTTCAGGGATCTGCAAGTAGATTTTCTCTCATCTACCAGACCAACTAACTGGGGATGGCTGCTTGGAGAGTTGTGTTGAGAAGGTTTTAAGATCACATTCGGCAAGGAAAATGGGTTTTGGTTGATTAATAATTTCATGGGCAAAGGGGCGCCTGGGTGGCTCAGTGGGTTAAAGCCTGTGCCTTCAGCTCAGGTCATGATCTCAGGGTCCTGGGATCGAGCCCCACATCGGGCTCTCTGCTCAGCGGAGAGCCTGCTTCCCCATCTCTCTCTGCCTGCCTCTCTGCCTACTTGTGATTTCTCGCTCTTTCTCTCTCTGTCAAATAAATAAATAAAATCTTTAAAAAAAATAATAATAATTTCATGGGCAAAGAATAGGGAAGTGGTGTATTTTCTCCTCCCATCCTTGTAGTATGTAATGTTACTTCTGGATTAACTTTGCTGTAGGAAGGGTCATGTATTAGTTACCAACTGCTGAGTAACAAATTACCCCAAAATGTAGTGGCTTAAAAAAGTCAAACATCTACTTTACCCAGTTTATGTGAGATATGGAAATATGGGTGCAGATTAGCTGAGTGTTTCTGTCTCGAAATGTCTCATGTGGGTACAATCAAGCTGTCTGCTGGGACTGCTGTCTAGTCTGGAGCCTCAGCTGCGGGGAGGGTCTGCTTGCAAGCTGACTTACGCGGCTCCGAGTAGGATTCTGTTCCTCCTGGATCATAGCACTGAAGGGAGGCCTTGAGTGGCTCCCTTGAGACACTGGCTGTGTCTCAAGCCCTTGCCACCTGGACCTCATCACAGGGCGGCTCAACCCGTGGTGTTTGGCAAGCGAGAGAGGGTATCGGAGAAAGAAGACTTTGCATAACCCACTCTCAGAAGTGATGCCTCGTCCTTTATGGGGAACTGATTCATTGGCAGTAGATCAGTAAGTCCGGCCCACACTCACAGGGAGGGGATTACACAGAGAAGTGAATCTCCCGAGCCAGTCATTCTAGAGGCTGCATACTACCACAAGTGGCAAATACTACTAATAATGATAATAATGATAATAATGATAATAATGATAATAATAATAATAATAATAATAATAAAACGTGTTCTGTTCTGTTACTGTTACCATGTCAGCAATTCTGGTGGTTAACTACTTTGCCTCAAAAATTGTGATTTCTAAAAAAAAAAAAAAAAATTGTGATTTCTCTGGGGTGCCTGGGTGGCTTAGTGGGTTAAAGCCTCTGCCTTTGGCTCAGGTCATGATCTCAGGGTCCTGGAATCGAGCCCGGCATCGGGCTATCTGCTCAGCAGGGAGTCTGCTTCCCCCTCTCTCTCTGCCTGCCTCTCTGCCTACTTGTGATCTCTCTCTCTGTCAAATAAATAAATAAGATCTTAAAAAAAAAATTGTGGTTTCTCATCTCAAAGACATCTAGTGTCTTTCTGTGAGTCCAAACAATAGCATGAACCACATACTAATAATGCCTTATTCCCCTTTCCACATCAAGGGCTCAAGTATATATATAATCATAATGATATTATTAATATTATTTCAATAATCAGTAATTATGAACACTACTACTACTACTAATAGGAAAGAGTCTTACAGTGTAGTGAATGTCATTGGTATTTCTCTTCTTATTCTTTCCCCCAAATCCTTGGCATGTCACATGTGTGCCTGTTTTGAAATCGAACATTACCAGTGCTCTCTCTGACTTTCTTGTCTCTCCCCAGGCACGCTATGACCCCGTGCTGCCTTTAAATCTGGTCTGCCTCTGAGAATTTGCCTGTTGGTGGAAGGCCCAAGAAAAGAGAGAAGGGAAGCCACGCCCTAGGGCAATGCCCTTTCTTTAGAGTTCGGTGCTTCCTTAGACACCAGACACACATTCGTGTGAGAGAAAGAGACTCTTTTAGGGATCTGGGAAAATGAAAAGAACAGAAGTAGAATGGGTTAATATTAATCAGAGAAGTTGAATGGTCGTGGGATTTTTACTAGTCTATCAGGATGGATAAGACGAGAGAAGGAAAACTGGACTTTTAATAAAGGAAGGCAGATTAAATTAATCATGACAAGAAAATGAGCAAGAAATGCTTTGACATTGTTATTTAATAAGAAAAATGTGTAATTAACTGATAAAAATAGTTTTTGCAAGAAGCAGGCGGTTAAATAGTTTATGAAGCCAGCCAGGCCAAATCCTCAGCATCTCTGACTGTTAGCAATCAGAATGCTTTTTATATGGTGTCTTTCTTTGGAAACGCACAAACCATCTTGCCACAGACATTACCTCATTTGCTTCACAGCCTAACGAGTGCTTTATGGCTGAGGGCTGGTGGAGGAAGCAAGTGAGGTGGGGTAGATGAAGAAACTGAGGCACGGCAGGAGAGAGACTGGTTGCAGCATTTCCAGAAAGTTCCCTGTGAGCAGAACTCAGGTTTTCTCATTCCTCACCTCCTGCCCCTTCACTGGGTTTTGGGCATTGGCTAATGAATTTAAATGAAACAATTGCTGTCTCTTCCAAGAGCTGTGAAGAGGAACCCGGGGTATGTATTATGGCTGATATGATACTAGTCTTCCAAAGGGGTGGGGGTGGGGATGGGAAGAGATCCTGGCATTTGCCATCTGGTAAGCCTGTCTTTAATCCTCAGTAAAGTAATGGAATGGAGACGAAGAAAAAAATGCATAAGAATCAAGAGCATAATGCCACCATGAGCAAGCAGCTGTCTGGATTTTTAAAGAGCAAATTCCATGAGACAAATTTAATTGCATTTTTTAATAGAATTAAAAAAAAACAACAAAAAAACCCCTCCACAACATTAGTGGGTGAAGGAGATGAAATGGATGCATCCGGAAATCTCACTTGAAAGATGAATTCAGCTGAGCTGGTTCTGAGCTCTGTTTCCTGGATGGAAACCTGGCTGGAAGGCCACGTGCGCAGCCGGTGGGCGGCTGTGGACTGTCTGGGAGACGGTGGCCGGTGGCGTGCTTCTGGCAGGCTCTGAGATGGGCCGCTATCTACAGAGCATCATTATTAATGACTTGCAGGAGGTGACGAGCAGAAACATTAATTAAATGTGCACATGTGGCCAAGTGGGAAATTGGCGGCAAAAGCACCAGAGAGGCAAGCGCGTAATACCCAGGTACTTGTTTCTCAGCTTCTGCGATCTGGCCGATGAGAAGTGGCTTGACGGCTTCCCCTCCTGCCTCC
>JAPYYJ010002509.1:0-12720 GCA_028533885.1 Nasua narica | reverse complement strand
GATGGTTGCATAACTCTGTAAACATATTAAAACCCAATGAATTAAATATTTTAATGGGTGAATTGTATGGTATGTGACATACCTCAATAAAGCTGTTACATTTTCAAAATTGCTGTGTCTGGCTTTGTTCTAGGTGGTGCAAATACAGTAGTTGACATGTCTTCCATTTACCCGTCCAGATTCACTCTTCAGCCTTTACTACTCTGCACTCTGCTCTTAAGGGACTGACCTACAGTCCACATCAAAAGGGTTCTCATGCTTTAGTTGGGTTTGGCCAATAGAGAGTTCAGGCAGGAGAACACAGTGGAAAAGAAGATGGGATTAGAGTATTTAATTCTTTTGAATCGCTCACTGAGAGGGCAACTTTGGCCTGCTGTGTCTCTCCAGGGAGAGTCACTGATCTTTCAAAGCAGTCAACTTTGCAAACTATCTCTTTTATGTCCTACTAACTACTGTAACTATTTCTCTAGCCATTTGGGGCCTAAAGATGGTAACATCACAACTGCTCCAGGGTTTCCCCATACTTGCCTCTTTATAAATAACCCCTTAATAAAAAAAATAACCACTTTGTAAAAAAAAAAAACTTTCTTGGGATTATTCTGTACCATCTGTTTTCTATTGAGACCCTTGCTAAACAGACAGACAGGGCACCTGCTATCCCAGAACTTTCATTCCAATGATCAAAGGCAAGAAATAAAATAACAAGAATATTCCAAGTAGAGGGAACAGAAAGTACAATGGTGCTGTTCCAGGCAGACATTTGGCCTGTTTGCTGTGCAGAAAGACCAGTGTGACCAACGTGCAATGACTTAATGGACAGTAATAAGAAATGAAGCAGAGTGGTGGGCAGGCCCAAATTATACAGTCATATGCATGCTATTAAATTTTTACTTGTCTGATATATTTAACTAAATACAGATAAAACGTAAATGGAAACACAACTTTTAGTATTTATAATATAATCTACTATTTGCATACCTGATTTAGGAATCCCTTTGGGGTGCCTCGCTGGCTGAGCCAGTATAGCATGCAACTCTTGATCTCAGAGTCATAAATTCAAGCCTCACATTGGGCATAGCGCTTACTTAAATAAAATAAATAAATAAAAATCTCATGATTTGTATTAAAGTAGTGTCAAGTACTTTCAGGGACTAGAAAAGGCTTAATTTCTGATTCATAAAATACAAATAAATCAGGGATCAAATCTATAGCCATCCCATATATACATCTACATGTCATTAATAAGAAAAATCAGAAAATAAGATTCATGATAGACCTTGTTTTTCACCATCTAGCCCCTTAAATGAGAAATCTTGTTCCTTGAGAGCCCTAAGTTTTGTTTTGTTTTTTTTTGTTTTTTTGTTTTTCCCTAGGTTTTGTTTTGTTTCATTTTTTACTTTGTTTTATTTTTGAAAAAAAAAGTGAGTTTAATATTTAATGAAAGAAATCCTTTGCAAAAGTAGAAATGTGGAACTGGCCAGATTGTAAGGGGTGCCTAATGAAAAATTGTATGGGGTGCCTATGACAATGGTAGCACTTAAGTTGAAGAAAATTTGCCTATAAAACAAATACATATATATACAAAATACAAAAACATATATAGACTGATTTTGGGTAGGGGAATATCTGCATTCTATATTCTCATTATAGTTCCTCTCTAATAAAATCTTTTTTTTTTTTAAAGATTTTATTTCTTTATTTGACAGACAGGAGAGAGATCACAAGTAGGCAGAGAGGCAGGCAGAGAGAGAGGGGGAAGCAGGCTCCCCGCTGAGCAGAGAGCCCAATGCGGGGCTCGATCCCAGGACCCTGAGATCATGACCTGAGTCAAAGGCAGAGGCTTTAACCCACTGAGCCACCCAGGCGCCCCTCTAATAAAATCTTCATGGATGCTTATAAGCCCACTCTCTGAAAATTCCACAGGCAGCCTGGTAACTTTATATTTATATGAAAGCCAAAGAACACACTAAGAATATATCAAAGATTTGGAGATGGTGAAATGATTAAGCATCATAACCACAGAAATCAGGTGAGAATCAGGCTTAAGTATAAATAAAGCACAATTAACACTTTGTGGGGATGCTTTGCTGACTCAGTTGGAGGAGCATGTGACTCTTGATCTTGGGATCCAGGGTTTGAGTCCCATGTTGGGTGTAGAGATTACTTAGAGCTACCCTATAACCCAGCAATTGCACCACTAGATATGTATCCAAAGGATACAAACATAGGGATTCAAAGGGGTACATGCACCAAAATATTTATATAACAATGTCCAAAATAGCCAAAATATGGAAAGAGCCCAGATGTCCATTGACAGATGAATAAAGAAGATGTGGTGTGTATATATATATATATATAAACATACATATATGCATATATACACATATACACACGTGTATGTGCATGCATATACATATATGTATGTGTATATACATATATGTGTATATGTATGCATGTGTATACACATATACACATATATATGGGCAATGGAATATTACTCAGCCATCAAAAAGAATGAAATCTTGCCATTTGCCACAATGTGGATGGAACAGAGAGGATTATGCTAATAAAATAAGTCAGAGAAAGAAAAATACCATATGATTCATTCATATGTGGAATTTAAGAAACAAAACAGATTAACATAGGGGAAGGGAAGGAAAAATAAAATAAGATGAAAATAGAGAGGAAGGCAAACCATAAGAGATGCTGAACTCTAGGAAACAAACTGAAGGTTGCTGGAGGGGAAGTGGGTGGTTGGAATGAGTAATTGGGTGAACAGGCATTAAGGAGGGCACTTGATACTATGAGCACTGAGTGTTAGATGTAACTGATGAATCACTAAATTTTACCCCAGTAATTAATAATACAGTATACATTAACTAAATTGAATTTAAATGAAGAATTTTTTTAAATTATAAAAATTTTAAATTTTTTTAAAAAATTAAAAAAAACAAAGGTGGAGAGAGAAGCTGAATTGAATCAACAAAATTACTCTTAGTAAATAGCAAAACAGAGTTTCTCTGTTTTCTAAACAATAAAACACATGTGGTATTGTATTTTTTTGTTATTTTTTTTTTTTTATGTGGTGCTGTATTTTAAAAAAAGAAAAAACAGGGGCACCTGTGTGGCTTAGTTTGTTAAGTGTCTCCCTTCAGCTCAGGTCATGATCTCAGGGTCCTGGGATTGAGCCCTGCATCAGGCTCTCCACTCAGAAGCAAGTCTGGTTCTCCCTCTCCCTCTGTGATCTCTCTTGCTTTCACTCTCTCTCAAATAAATTTTAAAAAATAAGAAATAAATCTTAAAAAAAAACCCAACACTTTGTGGAGCAAATATTCATAAAAATAAATATTCGGACTAATTGTTTCTACACACTTTATAAATAAGTTATACCATACCCTGGGTAAAGATTTGAAATAAGAAGTTGCCAGGATGAGAGTCAACTCTCCAGCATAAATTCACTGAAAAGGGACTGTTGTATAATCTTTCAAAAAATACTAATATTCTGTTTACTCTACATAATAGGGCATATAAAGTCACAATATCTTTGGGCCTTAATTCTTCCATCTGTATATCTGTATAGTATTGGTTTTGACTTACTAAAAATCTAAGTCCTAGCAAGAAATGCTTACGCACTTCCAGTGTCTGACTGATTAGAGCGCCCTCATGTGTGCCTGTGTGGTAATGTTTTAAATATCTGAAAACTTAATCTCAGCAGCAATACAATTATAGTACCTTTATTTTCCCATTTATAATGGCTTCAAGTACCACTCAGTAAATAATAAAGAGTGTGATTAATCCTACTAAGTTCACTATCAAGCTTTACATATACCAAGTTTTATTCTAAAGTAGTGAAGTTATTGTGCTGGTTTACATTTTAATGACTTAAAGTGTTTTTCCCTTAAAACTTCCAAGATAAGTTTTTCATTACAATATTATTTTATCATGCCTGAAAAAAATATATAGCCAATGAAGTTGTTAATTATATGTGATAGCTCTTTAGGGGTGGAAAACAGCTCAAAGGGACATTTCTTTTTTTTTTTTTTTTAAAGATTTTTATTTATTTATTAGAGAGCGAGAGACTGAGAATGAGAGGGGAGAAAGTCAGAGGGAGAAGCAGACTTCCCGCAGAGCCGGGAGTCCGATATGGGACTCGATCCCAGGACTCCGGGATCATGACCTGAGCCAAAGGCAGTTGCTCAACCAACTGAGCCACCCAGGCGCCCTCAAAGGGACATTTCTAATTCAGTTTTTCCAAATAAAAATTTACTTGTCTAAGTCACTGCCGAGATTTCTTCCTACTTGAAAAGACTATAATGGAGGGAGCCAAAAGAGTATCTCATTTTTTGAAAAACTATAATTAAATTTAAAAATCTCATAAATCCAACAATATTTTAAATGGCATTCATCCAACAAATACTTATTGAGGGGCCCCACTGTGCCAGGAATGTGATATCAAACTCATTTTGACAAACTCTACTAAAGTAGAGCAAAAAGTACTGTTTTTTTTCTTACTTCTATAAAATGACTTAATAATAACTGCTTCACCCAAGAGAGCTGCTATAAAGATCTAATAACATGACATAAGCAACCACATTTTTAAAAGAGAGAAGTGTTATTAAAATGTTTACAAGAGAAACTTGGTGATTCCAAAGACATATTTTAGGCATTGTTTTGTGTGTGGAAAATTAGAGAATGTGAGGCTTTACTGATTTTAACAAAATTCTTCTTCAAATTTTCATGAGAGGAGAGAAAGCGGGAAGAGAAAATTATATCATCTAAGAAAGAAAGCCTATACTTTCTTTATTACCTCTTCTTCATTACCTCTTACATGTTTTTTCTTAGCAACAAGGCATGGATTGGTTGGTGATGACACCAGCTAAGTCAAGAAGTCAGACTGACTATACTGGACTAGCTAGAATGGGGCAATGATGCTACCTTGGCAGAACCCAGAGTTTTCACCTTCCCTATATCCCTGAAACCAACACCAGCAGTTTATTCAAATGAAGGTAGCATATGAGATGATTCTCAATGACTCTCTGATTCTAGTCCCCACAGACAAATGAATAGACTATGTCCTCCCATCAAGACTTAGAATCCATTTCCTATTTCAACTTCTTTTCCGTCTCTCACATATCCATAGCCTCCCTTCATACTGTCCTCTTCCCATCTGGAATCCTTCACTGCATCCCAAGAAAAGTTCCACACCCACAATTCTGTCTTCTCCATGACCCAGTTTCAGTTGTTTGCATATGGCCTATTGTTCAACTGTTTCCAACCTTTTAAAGTGTGATGATTTTGCCCACCTCCAATTTTAAACTTGTTATGGAAATTACTTAACATATCAAAAGTAGATGAAAGTATATAATGAATCCCCCATATACCCATTATCCAGCTTTACCTACTACCAACATAAGGGCAATTGTAAGCAGTGTAACTTGGTTAAAATATAGCATGAGAGTGGTTAGTGATTAGACAAACAGAATTTCTGAAATGAAAAATATTTTTGAAAGTACAAAATCAATGGAAAGATTAAATAGCTGAACAGTTCAGTGGAATAATTACCTAGAAGACAGCCCAAAGAAGTTACCTAGAATGTAACACAGACACAAAGAAATGGAAAGGGTGAAAAAAAGAATGTGTCATTAATGATTAAGTGCAAAGGTCCAATGTACGTTTGGAGTTCCAGAAGAAGAAAATGGAGAAAATGGAACAGAGGCCATATTTGAAAAATTATGACTGAGAATTTTTCAGAATTAATAAAACTCAAGTTCTTAGTTTGAAGAAACTGTGATTCCGAACGTAAAAAAATGAAAAGAAATCCACTCAAGATACATCATAGTGAAACTACAGAAAACTAAAGAAAAGAAAAAGATCCTATAACCGCTAGAAAGAAAGACAACTTACCTACAAAAGAACAAATAAAAGTGAAAGGACATTTCTCATTAGCAACAGTGGAAGCCAGAAGATAGTGAAATATAGACATACTTCATTTTATTGCACTTCACTTTATTGTGTTCCACAGATACTGCATTTTTTTTTTTACCAAATCGGAAACATTTTCACTATTATTATATTTGTTATAGTGATCAGTGTTCTTTGATGTTACTACTTGAGCCTGAAGATGTGGCTAAATTGCTGCAATCTCATGATAAAACTTTAGTGAATGAAGACGTCTTTCTTATGTATGAGCAAAGACAGTGTTTTTTTTTGAGATGGAATCTACTCCTGGTAAAGATACTATGAAGACTATTGAAATGACAAAAAATGGTTTAGAATAGTCATAAACTTAATTGATAAAACAGTGACAGGGCTTGTGACAATTGACTCCATATTTGAAAGAAGCTCTACTGTAGGTAAAATGCTATCAAACAGCATCACATATTACAGAGAAATCAGCCAATGAAAGGAAGAATGTCAATCGACATGGCAACAAGCTTCACTGTTCTCTGATGTTAAGGAATTGCCATAGCCACCAGCCACCCCAATCATAAGCAATCACCCCCCTGCTCAGTTCTCAGCCATAAACAGGGAGGCAAGACCCTCCACCAGCAAGAAGATTATGACTCACTGAAAACTCAGATGATGGTTAGCATTTTTTGGCAATAAAGTTTTTCTTAGAAGGGGTAGGGGCAGAAGGAGTGAGAAATTTTTTTTTTTTTAAGATTTTACTTATTTGTCAGAGAGAAAGAGAGAGAGTACAAGCAAGGGCAGCGGCAG
This sequence comes from Nasua narica, assembly GCA_028533885.1. Classification (NCBI taxonomy): domain Eukaryota; kingdom Metazoa; phylum Chordata; class Mammalia; order Carnivora; family Procyonidae; genus Nasua; species Nasua narica. The sequence continues at coordinate 6,003 of JAPYYJ010002509.1, read as the reverse complement.
GCAGAGGAAGAAGCAGGCTCTCTGCTGAGCAGGTATCCCAATTCGGGGCTGGATACCAGGACCCTGGGATCATGGCCCAAGCCAAAGGCGGATGCTTAACTGACTGAGCCATCCTGACAGAGAATCTTAAGTAGGCTCCACACTCAGCACAGAGCCCGATGTGGGGCTCAATCCCATGACCCTGAGATCATGACCTGAGCGGAAATCAGGAGCCAGACACAGGGCACCTGATTGGCTCAGTCATTAAGTGTCTGCCTTTGTCTCAGGTCACAATCCCAGGGTTATGGGATCGAGCCCCACATCAGTCTCCTGCTCAGCGAGGAGACTGCTTCCCCTTCTCTCTCTGCCTGCCTCTCTGACTACTTGTGATCTCTCTCTCTGTCAAATAAATAAAATGTTTAAAAAAAAAAGTCAGACATTAAACCAACTGAGCCATCTAGACATGCCTAAAGTATTTTTTTATCTAAAGTATTTTTTAATTAATGTATGCACATATTGTACGCTTAATTAGCATACATAAATTTTATACGCACTGGGAAACCAAAAAATTCATTTGACTTGCTTGAGATATTTGCTTTACTGCCATGGTCCGTAATCAAACCTGAAATATCTCTGAGGTATATCTGGTAATATCTCTAAAGTCTGAAAGGAAAATAATTGTCAACCTAGAATTACATCCTAGCAAAACCACCTCAAGAAAGATCTTGAAACAAATGATATTTATGGAAGATACCAGCGGCAGGGTCAAATACCCTAAAGGTAATTCTTTTTTTTTTTAATGATTTCTTTAATTTACTTGACAGAGAAAGAAAGCCCAAGCTGGGGAGGGAGAAGCAGGCTCCCTGAAGAGCAGGGAGCACAATGTGGGCTCAATCCCAGGACCTGGGATCATGACCTGAGCTGAAGGCAGAGGTTTTACCAACTGAGCTACCTAGGCACCCACCCTAGTGGTAATTCTTGAAGTTTCTAATGAGAAATTCTGAGAAACTAGTTATAAAAGTTATGAACATCCATAGAACACAAATAGACTAACGGGACAATGGCTCTAGCCACAAAGATCAGAACCTTACCTCCATTTTTACTCTGTCGAACATTTTGGTTATATGTGAGGCATGTGGTTCACTTTTATAGATTTCAGGAAAGAAAACACTTCCACTCCGTCTCCTCATTTACCAACCTAAAAAGGCTTTCCTGGGCCCCTCTGTTCTTAGGAGGAGTGGTTAAAGTAATCGGTCAAAGTCCAAAGCATTCACTGGGCCTTACTGCTTCCTCCTGACTCGGATCTCTTTTCTTTTCTGCCTCAGACTGAGGCCTCCCCTGCTAACTATGCCGTGTTGATTTCAGGGAGAAGGGAGAAGTTCAACATAACAAAGCTCCCCAGCAGTAATTATTGGATTTTCATTTCATTATGTAGCTCCTTATAATTCCTGGCACACTCGCCTTTTTTGCAAAGTGATTTGCTTTTCCTTCCTGCTGAAGTAAAGTCTTTACCTACTGGAAAGGTAAGTCTATTTTTCTATCTCCTTGAATCCTAGACTCAACCAGGTGACTTCCTTTGGCCAAGGGGAGGGTACAAATGTGGCACAGGCAGGAGATATAATAACTTCATATTGGAACTTGCTCTCTCTTGCTATTAGGAACCGTTCCACCACTGTGTGAATATAACCCCAGACCAGTCTCCTGGAGGATGAAAAATCAGATAAAGAAGCCTCTGGTTATCCCCACCATTCTAGCTAAGGCCCCCAGATACACGATTGAGGCCATCCTAAATCATCCAGTCCCAGCTGAGCTGGCTCAGACTAGAACTATCCTCAGAATTATGAGAAATAATATCTGTTGTTTTAAGCCACTAAATTTAGGTGATTTTGTTTCACAGCAAAAGACAACTGATACAGCAGTATAACATACAAACAAATAAAACAAGCTACAAAACCCTGAATGTAATCAGTGGGGAATGGTGAATGAATTTATATCCCTATTGCAGACTATTATGCAACTATTAAGTATTAGGATCTTCATCTTTTAGTTCAGAGTAACTCAACTGTCCAAAAGAAATTTAATTATGTCACATGTGTAATTTTAAGTTTTAAGTAGCTACATTAAAAACAGCAAAAGGAAACAATTAAATTAATTTTAATAATATATTTTATTTAACTCAATATATCCAAAATGACTATCACTGCAACATGTAACCAACAAAAAATTCTTTGTGAGGTATTTTACATTCTTTTTTTGTACTAAGTCTAAGGAATCTGGTGTACATTTTACACCGTATAGCACAATTCAATTCAAACAAACTACATTTCACGGGTTCAGTAGTTACATGTGGCTAGTGACTATTATCTTGGATGACAAAGGGCTAAAGGCTAGTCCATCATACAAGGAAATTACATATTGAAATGCATGACTTTATCCCCTACACACATTTTTTAATGTTTTTACTGAAGTATAATTGACATATACTGATTTCAAGTATACAACATAATAATTTGATATGTGTATACAATGGGATCACCACAATAAATCTAGTTACTACCTATTCCCATAGAAAGTTAACTTTTAGAATTTAATCTCCTCCTGACAATCTTCAGGTATGCATTACAATATCATTGACCATACTCGTCCTCGTGATTGATTGATTGACTGATTTTATAACTGGAAGTTTGTACTTCACCCATTTTGCTCAACTTCCCAATCCACCACCCTCTGGTAAATGCCATTCTGTTCTCTGTATCTGAGAGTTTTGTTTCATTTTGTTTGTTCACTTTTTTTTGATTCCACATAGAAGTGAAATCATATAATATTTGTCTTTCTCTGACTTATTTTATCTAGCATAATTTCCTCAAGGTCCATCCATGTTGTTGCAAGTTGTAAGATTTCATTCTTTTTAGTGGCTGAGTGGTATTCCATTGTGTGTGTACATATACACACACACACATACGCTACATCTTCTTTATCTATTCATCCATTGAGGGACACTTAGGTTGTTTCCATATCTCGACTATTATAATGTTGTGATGAACAAAGGGATGCACATATCTTTTTGAATTATGTATTTTTTTCCTGACAAATATGCATAAGTGCAATAGCTGGATTATAAGTTAGTTCTATTTTTAATTTTTTGAAGAATTTCCAAATTGTTTTCCACAGTGGCTGCACCAATTTACTTTCCCACAAACAGTGCACGAGAGTCCCCTGAAAACCCTTAATACCGGTCTTTTCCAATTTTTAAGCTCTAACCACTTACTTTTTTATAATTTTTAAAAGTTACATTTTTTTAAAGTAGGCTCCACACCCAGCAGAGAGCCCAACATGGGACTCAAACTCGGGACGACAAGATCAAGACCTAAGACTGAGAGTCAGACATTCAACCAACTGAGCCACCTAGGTTCCCCTAAAAGTCACATTTTTATGTTAAATATTTGTTTTACAAAAATTGGAATAGTGATTTTTTTTTCACAAGGGTTAGGGACAGAAATTGAGTGGGAAGGGACATACAGAATCTTTTGGGGGTGATGAAAATGCTCTCTATCTTAAAAAAGGTTGGGGTTACACAGGTGAACATATTCATCAAAACTCACAAAATACACATTAAAGATTTGTGCATTTCACTTTGTATAAAAAAAAATTATAAAAAAAATTGAACCTGGGGCGCCTGGGTGGCTCAGTTGGTTGAGCAACTGCCTTCGGCTCAGGTCATGATCCCGGAGTCCCGGGATCGAGTCCCATATCGGACTCGCGGCTCTGCGGGAAGTCTGCTTCTCCCTCTGACTTTCTCCCCTCTCATTCTCAGTCTCTCGCTCTCTAATAAATAAATAAAAACCTTTAAAAAAAAAATTGAACCTGGGTGGCTCAGTCAGTTAAGCATCTGCCTACAGCTTAGGTCATGATCCCTGGGTCCTGGGATCAAGCCCCACTGGCCTCCCTGCTCAGTGGAGAGTCTGCTTCCCCTTCTGTCCCTCCCCCCTGCTCATGCTCTCTCTCTCTCTCTCTCAAATAAATAAAATTTTTAAAAAAAATTAAATCTCCTCATACCTTTAAAAAAAAATGGAACCCTAGTTAATAATACATATGATGACATATTTAAAGGTGAAATGTACTAATATATGTGATTTGCTTTGAAATACACAAAATAATAAGATGGTTTGATGGATACATGCAAAGGTGGTTATAGCTAGGAATGGCTAGTTATATGATGAAGCAAATATACCAAAATGTCACCTGTAGAATATAGACTGGGGGTGGGAGATGGAGAGGGCAGCGTGTTTGGGTGTTTACTACAATTCCTTCATTATCTTGTTTGAAAATTTTCATAATAAAATGTTAAGGGAGAAAAGAAAATTGCAGAAAAACATAATATAATTGTAATTTTGTTTTAAAATATTCATGTGTTGTAGAAGATATATTTATATATGCATAAAGATATGAAAGCCACACAAAACTGTAGAAATTGTCAAGCTGATCCCAAAATTCATGCAGAAATGAAATCCAAAATAGCCAAAACAATGTTGAAAAGAGAATAAAGTTGTAGTCCTGACACTTCCTGATTTCAGAACATAACATAAAGCCAAAAATCAGGAAGTATGGTACTGGTATAGACAGATATATAGATCAATGGACTAGAAATATAAATGCTTACATTTCTGGTCAATTGATTTTCAAAAAAGTTGTCTAGAAAATTCAATGGGAAAGAGACAGTCTTCCAATAAACTGGATATCCATATAAAAAATTAAATTGAGGGGCGACTAGGTGGCTCAGTGGGTTAAAGCCTCTGCCTTCGGCTCAGGTCATGATCTCAGGGTCCTGGGATCAAGCCCTGAATAGGGCTCTCTGCTCAGCAAGGAGCCTACTTCCCCCTCTCTCTCTGCCTGCCTCTCTGCCTACTTGTGATCTCTCTCTCTGTCAAATAAATTTTTAAAAAATTAATTTGAGGGCTCCTGGGTGGCTCAGTTGGTTAAGGGTCTGCCTTTGGCCAAGGTCATGATCCCAGGGTCCTGGGATGGAGCCCGAACCCCCTGCTCAGCAGGGAGTCTGCCTCTCCCTCTCCTTCTGCCCCTCCCTGTGCTCGTGGGTACATTCTCTCTCTCAAATAAATAAAATCTTTTTAAAAAAATTAATTTGCACTCCTACTTCACACCATATATAAGAAATTAACTCAAAACAGATGACAAATATAAGAGCTAAAACCATAAAACTCTTAGAAAAAAAAAGAAGTAAATTCTTGTGGCCCTAGGTTAGGAAATGGTTTCCTTAGAGATGACCCTAAAAGCACAAGCAAACAAAGGAAAAAAATAGATAAACTGGACTTCATCAAAACAAAAAATTATAGTGCTTCAAAAATACCATAAAAAAACACCATCAAAAAAGTAAGACAACCCACAATATGGGAGAATATATTAGCAAACCACATATATGATATAGAAGTTGTATCCAGAATATATAAAGTCAAACCCATTAGTAAGATAAAAACCCTAATTTTTTAGTTAATTGTCTTTTTATTGGAGAAAGAAAAGACTAGCATTTATAACTTCGAAGGGATGTAAATTATGATTGCTTTTTTGTTTGTTTTTTCCCCCCAAAATATGTTTATTTTATTTTTTCAGTGTTACAAGATTGATTGTTCATGCACCACACCCAGTGCTCCATGCCATACGTGTCCTTCTGAATACCCACCACCAGGCTCGCCTAACGCCCCATCCCCCTCCCCTCCAAACCACTCAGTTTGTTGCTCAGAGTCCACAGTCTCTCCTGGTTCATCCCCCCTTCCGATTTCCCCCCATTCATCCTTCCCTTCCTTCTCACAATGGCCTCCATGATTTTCTTTATACTCCACACGTGAGACTATCTCCACACGTGAGACCATAAGATAATTGACTCTCTCCGCTTGACTTATTTCACTCTGCATAATCTCTTCTAGTCCTGTCCATGGTGATACAAAAGTTGGATATTCATCCTTTCTGATGGAGGCATAATATTCCATTGTATAGATGTACCACATCTTC
>JAPYYJ010002508.1:0-12721 GCA_028533885.1 Nasua narica | reverse complement strand
AAAAACAAATGAAAAAAAAGAAGATATATAATATATATAATACTAGCCATCAGAAAGAATGAATCCTTGCCATTTGCAATGACATGGATGGAACTAGAAGCTATTATGCTAAACAAAATAAGTCAATCAGAGAAAGACAATTATAGAATCTCATTGATATGAGGAACTTGAGAAACAAGATAGAGGATCAGAGGGAAAGGGCATGAAAACGGAAACAAAATGAAACAGAGAGGAAACAAACCATAGAGACCCTTAATCTCAGGAAACAAACTGAGGGTTGCTGGAGTGGAGAAGGGTGGGAGGGTGATGGACATTGGGGAGGGTATGTGCTATGGTGAGTACAGTGAATTGTGTAGGGCTGATGAATCACAGACCTGTATCCCTGAAGCAAATAATACATTATATGTTAGTTAAAAAATAATTTTAAAAAATTATCCCTTTCCCATTGAATTGCCTCAGAAGTTTTGTCAAAAGTCAGTTGACCACATATATGTGTTTATTTCTGGACTATTTGTTACATTGATCTATGTTTATCCTCACTCGATAATCATACTGTAGTTTTATATTAAGTCTTAAAATCAGGTAGTGTAAGTGTTCTTAATTTAGTCTTCTTCAAAACAGTTCTGGCTATTTTAAGTTTTTCATAATTACACTTAAATTCTAGAATGAACTTGTTAATTACAAAAACAAATTCCTAATAGTTGATTGGAATGGCATTGAATTTGTAGATCAAATTGGGGAGAATTGAAATCTTTATTTTTTTTTTAAGATTTATTTATTTTAGAGAGAGAGCATGAGTGGGGATGGGGGGAGACAGAGGGAGAGGGAGAAAAGCAGAATTCCCGCTGAGCACAAAGCCTGATATCAGGCTCCATCTCATGACTCTGAGATCATGACCTGAGCTGAAACAGAGTCAGTCACTCAACCAACTGAGCCGCAGGGAGAATTGAAATCTTAATGATATTGACTATTCCAACCTGTGAACTTGATATCTCTCTCCATTTATTTGAGTCTTCTTTAGTCCTCTTAGGAATGTTTTGTAGTTTTCACTGTGAGTTTGTTCCCAAGTGTTTTATATTTGTTGATGTTATTGTAAATTTCGATTGTTAGTTGTTCATTATTTGGATTTAGAAACAATGTGTTTTACATGATTGCTCTGATATGAAGAATTTGAGAGGCCAGGCAGGGGCAGGGGATGGGGAAGAGAAATGAAACAAGATGGGATGGGGAAGGAGACAAAACATAAGAGACTCCTAAACTCATGAAACAAACTAAGGGGGGCTGCGAGGTAGGGGGTAGTGTTATGGACATTGGGGAGGGTATGTGCTATGGCAAATGCTGTGAAATGTGTAAGCCTGATGATTCACAGACATGTACCCTGGGGCAAATAATACATTATATGTTAAAAAAAAAAAGAAACAATTTGTTTTATATATTGACCTTGTATCTTGTGACCTTGCTTAACTCATTTACTTGTTCTAATAGTTTTTTGTTGTTTTTTTTTTTAAGTTCCTCAGGATTTTCTCTGAGGTATTTACAGATGCTCTGCCATCTGTAAATAAAAACAATTTTACTTTTTGTGTTAGGGAAAAACCTGATTCTCCTCTTGTGTGTCTCCTTTACTCTCACCATGCTTCCACACTCACAACACTTGCCACTTTGGGTATCTCTGTGACAACATCTGGGGGGTCCTACAATTTTACTAAATTTTGACACTATCTACCTAGAAATTGCATCAGATCCTACAGGCTAAGGACTCAGTCCTACAAGACTGTCCCATTCCCCAACTCAGATGCCAGTTGCAAGTTGGAGATCCCCAGGTTACCCACAACTTCTGTCTGACTTGGCTATAAATTAGAAGTTGCCATGACCTTCTCTCCTGGGATTTGACTTTTTTTTTTTTTTTAAGTAGGCTCCATGACCAGTGTGGACCCCAACTTTGGGCTTGAACTCATAACCCTGAGATCAAGACCTGAGCTGAGATCAGGAGTCAGATTCTTACCTGACTTGAGCCACCCAGGCACCCCAGACTTGGATTTGATTATTTGCTAGAGAGGTTCACAAAACTCAAAGAAACATTTACTTATATATGTGTATATATAAGTGTATTAAAGGATATAATAAAGGATACAGATAAACATCCAGATGAAGAGATAGATAAGGGTGAAGTCAGGAAGGGTCCTGAATGCAGGAACTTCTCTTCCTGTGGAGTTGGGGTGCATCATCCTCCCTACATGAATGTGTTCATCAACCTGGGAGCTCTTCAAATCCCTTTCTTTGGGGTTTTGATCAATGCTTTATTACATAGGCATGATTGCCATTTGTGATGGACTCCAGCCCCTCTCCAATCCCTTCTTCAGAGTTCAGGGGGTGGGACTGAAAATTCTAAACTAATAATCACATGACTAGTTCCTCTGGGTGAACATTTCTCACCCTTAGGTGATCTTAGCGGCTTTCCAAAAGTTACCTTATTAACATATCAAAAGACAACTTTATTTCTTTCATCAAAGTTCCTAGGGTTTTTGGAGCTCTGTTCTAGGAATATGAGGAAGACTATATATTTCTTTTAAAAATCAACAATATCACACTCTTTTTCCAATATGTATCATTTTTATTTATTTGTCTTACCTTATTGGATTGCCTATGACTTCTAGAACAAATTTGAAGTGTTGAGAGTTGACACCCTTTCTTTGTTCACAATCTTTGGGTGAAAGCATTTACTTTTTTGCAAGTAAGTATGATTTTAGCTTTAGGATATTTATGAAAGATTTGATCAAATTCCTCCTATAGGAAGTGAGAGTTTTTTTATCATGAGCATCTGCCAACTGCATTTGTACATCTATTAAGATGATTCTATATTTTTAAAAATTTTGTCAAAAAAAAATTTTGTCAACATGTTAAATTACTTTGATTTCCAAATATGAAACCAATTTAGCTTTCCTGGGGTAAATTCTACTTTGTCAAGATATATTATTCTTTATACATATTGCTTGATCTAATTTGTTACTATTATTTCTTAAGGAATTGTTTTTATCTATGTAGACAATGACATTGGTCTGTAGTCTCCTTTTCTTATAATGTCTTCATCTGGTTTTGGTATCATGGTAATGTTGGCCTCAGAAAATGAGTAGGGATATGTATTTCTTTTTGAATCATCTGAAGAAATTTGTGTAGGATTGGTATAATACCTTTTAAAAATGTTTGATAAAAGTCATTAATAAAATCATTTTGGTCTTGAATTCTTTTAGTGAAAACTTTGAGTTACAAATTCAGTATCCTACTTGTAGAGTTTTTTATTTCTTTTTGAACCATTTTACAATTGTCACTTACTGTTCTTTTACTATACATGGGATCTTGGGATGCCTGGGTGGCTCAGTTGGTTAAGTGTCTGACTTCAGCTCAGGTCATGATCCCAAGGTCCCAGGATCAAGTGGCTTCTTCCTCAGCAGGGAGCTTCCTTCTCTCTCTGCCTGCCACTCCGCCTGCTTGTGCCCTCTCTCCCTGACAAATAAATAAATAAAATCTTAAAAAATATACACATTGGAACCATAGTGATGTTCCTTCTTTCTTTCTTTCTCTTTTTCTTTCTTTTTTTTTTTTTGTTAGAGAGAGATAGAGTGGAGGGACAGATGTGGAGGGACAGAGGGCAGAGGGAGGGAAAGAATCTTAAGCAGGCTCCATGCCCAGCAAAGAGCCCAATGTGGGGCTCAATCTCACAACCCTGAAATCATGACCTGAACCAAAATCAAGAGTGGGATGCTTAACCAACTAAGCCACCCAGGAGCCCATATTTTATTCTTGATATTCATAATTTGTGTCTGTTTTCTTGATCATTCTACCTGAAGTTTTATCAATTTCATTGATTTTTTTTAAAAGAACCAGGTTTTTTTGGGTGCCATTTATGGCACAAAATGGCCATAAATGGTTGTTGTTTTTCAGTTTTCTATTTTAACTTTTTTCTCTTCTGGTATAAGCATTTTTCACCATACTTTTCTAAGAAACGCTTTACAAGCATCCTCTAATTTTTATATGCTGCATTTAAATTATGATTTAATTTATATTTTTTTTCTTATTTTCCCTGGGTTTTTTTGAGATACTGGTTCTTAAGAAATCATGAAATTTAATTCCCAATTATTTGGATATTTCCAGATTTTTTTAGTAATTTCTAATTAAATTTCTTATGATTTCAATCTTTTGAAATTTACTGAGACTTGACAACTAGGATAGCATCTATTCTGTCTTGATAAATATTCCATGTATACTTGAAATTATGTATATTCTGATGTTGATGTGTGGAATTTTTCAGAAATGTCTGACAGTTCAAATTCTTTGATAGTGTCATTCAGGTCTTCTATATCCTTACTGATTTCTGTACTTTTTTTTTTTTTTTTACCAATTACTGAGAGAAGAGTTTTGGTTGTACCTCTATAATTTTAGATTTATCTGTTATTTCTTTCAATATTATCATGGTTAGCATTGTGTATTTGTCCTCTACTATTATGTCTTCAAGTATTTTTTTCTCTTCTCTTTTTTATCTCTTTCTGAGATCCCAATTCCATATATGTTAGACTTCTTGATATTGTTTCATACATTCTTAGGGTCTCATTTATTTTTATTTTTTCCTCTATGTGCTTCATTGGGATATTTATATTGTTTGGTTTCCAAGTTCATTGGCCTTTTATGTCCAATCTGTAATTAATACCATGCACTGTAATTTTTACTTTAGATATTTTACTTTTCTTTCCTAACAGTTCCATTTGTTTTTCTAAATAAATTTTCCATTTCTCTCCACACTATGTTCATGTTTTTAAGTTCTTAATATTTTGAACATATTTATAAAAATTATTTTATCATTTTCATTATAATTCCATGGACTTTATATCATTTTTGCATCTGTTTTTATGAAATTGTTTTTTCTCTTGGTCACATTTTCCTCTATCTTTATTTGGCTCGCAGTTTTTAATTGGATGCTACACATTGTAGATATTTCATTGTTACCTGCTCAATTTTGTTGTTTCTTTAAATGGTGTGGATTTTGTTCTGACAAATAAATTGCTCATGATTCAGTTTGATATTTTCTAGCCACCCCCCACCTTTGGGAAAGGTTTTTAACGATATGTCTAAGGTAGATGGTCCTGTAGTACCAATTTGGCCTCAGATGTGACTTTTTTAGCATCACTTGTAAATGTCATATGCATTTAACAAGACTTTCTGCTCTGGCTGGGAGAGATTTGAATAGCTCTGGCCTTGTATAAATTACAAACATTATTTGGTTTCCATCTGAGGTAGTTTTTCTTTCATCACATGCTGTCCTTTGTGCAGTCTTGTTGAATTTCTTACTGTGTAGAGACAGATACTACTGTGTAGTATTCAGTCAAAGACTCACAGGGATCCTTATTCAGATATCTGGAGCTTTTTTTCTGAAATCTTCCTTCTCTGCAGTATTCTACTCTGAAAATTCTAGTTGCCTGGAACACTCTAAATTCTAATATCTGTGTCTTCAACTTAGAGAGAACTACTCAGACTTTGTTTGGGTTTCCCCTACCTGCACCCATGGACCAGAATTTGTTTACTGTCTGAAAACTGGGGCCATCATATGACTCACATAGTTTATTTCCATTCAGGGCTTACAACCTTTTACTGGATGTTACTCAATGTCCAAAAACACTTATTTTATATATATTTGGCTACTTTTACATTTATTCATAACTGAAGACTATGTCCCAACCCATTTACTCCCTCATGATTGTGAGCACAAACCATAGTATTTTGGTTGTCTTTTGGAATAATTTTTTCCTAGTCGTTTGGTCTTATTTCCATGTTTATATGATGATCATCACTTACCATTGAATGTCTTTGGGTTCTTAATTTTGAATCAGCTGTTACTTAACTGGTTTTATCAATGTGAAGGGCTTCTCATTGAGGATTCGTTGGGTGCTATGTGTCCAGAGAGATTTCATGTTTGAAAACATCTCTTAACCTTTTTATTTGAATGACAACTTATATAGGTTTAATATTTGTGAGTCATACCCATTTTCCCCTTATAATTTATAGACCTTTCTCCATTTGCCTCTGGTATTGAGCATTACTGTGAGAAGCCAGTCTGATTCCCAGCTCTACTATGATTTTATTTTCATTTTTTGCTCACATGTCTGAGGACTTTTGTTTTTATTATTATTCTTATTGGTTTGTTTTTGTTTTTGTTTTTATTTTTAAAAAAGATTTTATTTATTTAATTTGAAAGAGAGAAATAGAGAGCATGAAATGGGGAGGGGGATGGGAGGGTGGAAGGGACAGAGAGAGAGGGAGAAGCAGGCTTCCCTCTGAGCAGGGAGGTGACGCAGGGCTCGATCCCAGGACTCTGAGATCATGACCTGAACCAAAGGCAGACGTGTAACCGATTGAGCCAACCAGGTGCCCTGTTTGTTTTTATTCTTAAAGTTAAACAATAAGCAGAATGTCATTTATGTCCATTATTATTATTATTACTATTGTTTTTGGTGTGTAGTGTACCATTTTTATGTGCAGAATTTGATTTTCAGATTTATTTATTTCAAGGAATTTTTTCTGTCTTCGATTTTTAAATATATACTTAAATATATAATAAATATATAACATAAATATAAAAATATATATCATTAAAATAATACATAAAATATGATAATCTATATTTATATTATATTAAAATAATGTATAAAAGAAATATATACATATATTTATATGTATTTGGGTTTCTTTGTTAGGTTCACTATTTAAGGAAAACTATAATATCCTATATTCTAATATGAGATTGTTTCTCTTATTTCTATGCCTATATTTTTACATGATTTGTTTTATTCTCAATGTTTTTCTCTATTCATTCATCATTATTACAAATTAAATTTAACTTCTGTCTCATTTGAGTTTTAGCTGTATCTGTCCTGTCCATGCAATTTCTAATTTATAGGTAATGTTGTTTGGATCTCCTTTTATTTCCTTAGCATTAAAATTTCTATTTTTTCCTATTCTGTTAATTTATTTTTCATTTAGTCTTTAACTATTGTTTTAGTGCATTCATGTTTACTAACTAGTTCTATAAAGCCCAGCACTTGCTGCATCTCCTCACGTGTTATTTTTCCAACTCTGTTTTTTGTCAGTTAGGTCTTACTTTCTGAACTGTTTGTTTTCTTTGAATGAATTCTCCTTGGTTTCTCTTTCACTTTATCTGTGAATTGTTTTTTTTTTTTTTCAGTTTGAGGTTTCCATATTTCTTTCCATCACTTTTCTAAAGACTATTTCTCCCTGCGTCTTGACTTAAATGTTAGTTACTTAGAGAGATTTTCTCTTATTTCCCAATCTAAACTAGGATCCCACTGTTATTCTTTCTCCCAGAACTCTTGCTTTTTTTTTTCTTACAGCATTTATTAGAATGTGTGATTTTGACCATAATTTGAAAAAAGAGATCTCTTTATGCTTTGCAGTAATTTCTCCTCTTCCTCAAAAGGCCTATTATTGCAATCAAAGGTTTTTGTTTTTAAAGCATTAGGAGTTTCAGTTGTGTAATTAGACTGTCACCTGTTGAATAAAAAAATAGTTACTGGAAATTTTTAAGCAAACTTAAAGAAAAAACTGCTGTGGCACCTGGGTGGCTCAGTTGGTTGAGTGTCTGCCTAGTCCTGGGATCAAGCCCCACATCAGGCTACCTGCTCAGCAGAGAACCTGCTTCTCCCTCTCCCTCTGCCACTCCCCCTGCTCTCTCTCTCTTTCTGTCAAATAAATAAATAAAATCTAAAAAAAAAAAAAAAAAAAAAGAACTGCTTTTTAAACCACACAGATGATATAGCTTTCTTGGGGCATGGTTAAATGTCTAAAGGTCACTGGAATGATATTAATTTTCATGGTTACTTTGTTTGATCCTTTTTATTAAAACTCTTACCAAGTGCTAAATGATCGTTTCAATACCATGATAAATAAAACAGATGATCAAAAGGACAAAGATTGATGGATAAAACAAAAATCTAAAGCCCTTTTTGGTCCTCTCTGAAAATAGATACTTATTTTGCTCTATCTTTTAAAACTACTCCATGCAAATCCTGCAAATTGATGACTTCGTCTTTTTCACATATCTATATGTAGTTTTATAATCACATTTTATTTTGTGCTCACTGTCACTAACACAACTTCAGAGTTGTGGCCAGATGAAGCATGAGAAGAACTTACATGCTTGAGGAAAAGACATTAAAATATCTTTAGAGTTATATCTAGAGCCAATTGAAAAGAATTTGAAATATAAATACAAGATTCATTTAGGCAGGAAAGTGATTAGTTGACTCCAACCTGCATGAAGTGTTTCAAAATACTATGCACCCAAACTGACTCAGTGTAAAAAATCCCACCATATCTGTGGAAAAACGGAGTCATTTTGGAAGCAAAGAATATCTTTTTATTTACTGTCGTTCATTCCTTTTAGAGTTAGAAACCTTCTCCGTCTGTGTGCTCGCTCTCTCTCTCTCAAATAAATAAGTAAGTAAATAAATAAATAAAATCTTTTTAAAAATCTGTGGCAAGTCAAAAGATTTCCAATTATTGTTTTCAACAAAATCGAAAAAGGACTTTATCAAGATACTATCTTACAAATTATTAAAATTTGTTGTCGAAGCTAGATCACCAAAGAATTGTGATATTGCTATGATAAAACTTCTTCCATTCACTCCTCAATAGTCCTTGGGAAAACCAGACAGCTACATGCAGAAGAATGAAACTGGAAACATATGCAAAAGTAAACTCAAAATGGATTAAAGACCTAAGTGTGACACCTGAAACCATAAAACTTGTGGAAGGAAACAAGGACAGTAATTTAGTGATATGAACCATAGAAACATTTTTGTAAATATGTCTCCTCAGGCAAGGATAAGAAAAGCAAAATTAAACTATTGGGACTACATCAAAATAAAAAGCTTTTGTATAGCAAAAGAAACCATCAACAAAACAAAGAGGCTACCTACTGAATGGGAGAAAGTTTTTGCAAATGATATATCCAATAAGGGGTTAATATCTAAAATATATAAAGAACTTCCACAACTCAACGCCAGAAACACAAATAATCAATTAAAAGATGGGTAGCGGGGCACCTGGGTGCTCAGTTGGTTAAGCCTCTGACTCCTGATTTCGGCTCAGGTGATGATCTCAGGGTTGTGCGATAGAGCCCTGTGTCAGGCTCCTTGCTCAGCGTGGAGTATGCTTCAGATTCTCCTTCTTCTTCTGACCCTCCCTCTGCTCTCTCTCTAAATTAAAAAAAAATCTTAAAAATGGGCAAAGGACCTGAATAGAGTTTTTTTTTCCCCCAAAGAAGACATACAATTGGCCAACAGACAGATAAAAAGATGCTCAATATCTTACCATCAGGGAAATGTGAAGTAAAACCAAAATGCGATATCACTTACACCTGTCAGAATGGCTAGACTCGAAAGACAAGAAATAACAAGTGCTGGTGAGGATGTGGAGAAAAAAGAACCCTCATGCTCTGTTGGTAGGGATGTAAATTGGTACAGTTGCTATGGAAAACAGTATGGAGCTTTTTAAAAAAATTAAAAATAGAATTATCCTATGATTCCACTACTGGGTATCTACCCAAAGAAACCAAAAACACTAATTCAAAATATATACACATTTGTATTGCAGTATTATTTACAATAGCCAAGATATGGAAGCAACCCAAGTGTCCATTTGATCAATGAATGGATAAAGAAGATGTGGTACATATACACAATGGATATGACTCAGCCATAACAAAGAATGAAATCTTGCCATTTGTTACAACATGGATGGGTCTAGAGGATATAATGTTAAGGGAAATAAATCAGACAGAGAAAGACAAATGCCATATGATTTCGGTCATGAGGAATTTAAGAAACAAAACAGAAAAAAAAGAGACAAAAAAAAGAACAGAATCTTAGATACAGAGAACAAACTGGGGGTTGCTGGAGGAGAGGTGCATGGGGGGATGGGTAAAATAAACAGGATCGAGAGTATACTTAGTCTTGATGAGCACCAGGAAATGTATAGAATTGTTGAATCATTATACTGTATATCTGAAACTAATATAACACTGAATGTTAATTGTACTTCAGGTTGTTCCAATCCTGTTCTCATTTTTTATTTGAATAAGGTGTCTTATCTCTTACATTTATTAAAACAACAATTACAAAAATAGGAATAGAATTGCTGCTGAGCATTTTTTTTATGTTAGTAGTGAGAATTATCCATGGATACTGAAACATTAAAAAATATCTTATATCCATCTTGTTAATGTATTTCCAGTAAAAATTTACTTTTTATATATAATATTGATTTTTAAAAATCTGTAACAAATTTATGTTTCATCAATTCTATTATTAATATTATTCGCAAGAATATTTTATTTCAGAAGAAAATTTTATACTCAGTATTATTGATACAGAAATAAAAGTATATTCATCTTTCTTTTTTTCAGAGAAGAATGTAATGGACAAGTAAGATAGGCACAAAATGTAATGTGTTATAATAAAGTTCAAAGGAAGTACAATATACAATTTCTTTTTTTCATATCTTATATCAATATTTCATTGGTTTTTTTTCTCCAAGTTCTTATTTAAACTCCAGTTAGTTAACATGCAATGTAATATTTGTTTCAGGTGTAGAATTTAGTGATTCATCACTTACATACAACACCCAGTGCTCATCACAATAAATGCCCTCCTTAGTACCCATCGTCTATTTAACCCATCTCTCCACCCACTTCCCCTCTGGTGACCATCAGTTTATTCTCTATAGTTAAGAGTCTGTTTCCTGATTTTCCTCTCTTTTTTTTTATCCCCTCTGTTCATTTGTTTCATTTCTTAAATGAGTGAAATGATACAGAATTTTCTTTCTCTGACTGACTTATTTTGCTTAGCATAACTCTCTGACCCCATCCATGTCAGTGCAAATGGCAAGATTTCATTCTTTTTTATAACTGAGTAACATTCCATTGTATATATACCACCCTTTCTTTATTCATTCATCATCAATGGATGCTTGGGTTCTTTCCTTAATTCAGCTCTTGTTATAATACTGCTGTAAACATTGGAGTACATGTATCCCTCTGAAGCAGTATTTTTGTATCCTTTGGATAAGTACTTAGTAGTACAATTACTGGATCATAGGGTAGCTCCTTTTTTAACTTTTTGAGTACGCTTCACACTGTTTTCCAGAGTGGCTGCATCAGCTTGCATTTCCACCAGCAGTGTAAGAGGGTTCCCCTTACTTCCCATCCTCGCCAACACATGTTAATTTTAAACATTTGACAGGTGTGAGATGATATCTTACTGTAGTTTTGACTTGTATTTCTCTGATGATGAATGATGTTGAGTATCTTTTCATGTGTCTGTTAGCCATCTGTATATCTTCTTTGGAAAAATGTCTTTTCATGTCTTTTGTCTGTCTTCTAACTGGATTATTTGTTTCTGGGGTGTGGAGTTTTAGAAGTTCTTTACAGATTTTGGATACTAGCCCTTTATCAGATACGTCATTTGGAAATATCTTCTCCCATACCAAAGATTGCCTTTTAGTTTTGTTGATTGTGTCCTTCACTGTGCAGAAGTTTTTATGTTGATGAAGTCCCAGTGGTTCATTTTTGCTTTAGTTTCCCTTACCTCCAGATACATGTCTAGCATGAAGCTGCTATGACTGAGGTCAAAGATGTTGCTGCCTGTGTTCTCACCTAGGATTTTGATGGATTCCTCTCTTATATTTAGGTCTTTTATCCATTTTGAGTCTATTTTTTGTGTATGGTGTAGGAAAGTGGTCCAGTTTCATTCTTCTGCATGTGGCTGTCCAATTTCCCCAACACTACTTGTTAAAGAGAATTTCCATTGGATATTCTTTCCTACTTTCTTAAAGATAAGGTGACCATATAGTTGTGTGTCCATTTCTGGGTTTTCTATCCTGTTTTATTGATATATGTGTTTATTTTTGTGCCAGTACCATGCTGTCTTGATAACTACAACTTTGTAATATCACTTGAAGTCTGGAATTGTGATGCCTCCAGCTTTGCTTTTCTTTTTCAAGATTGCTTTAGCTATTCAGGTATTCTTTTGTGGTTTCATATAAATTTTAGGATTTGTGAAAAATGCTTTTGGCATTTTGATAGAGATTCCATTAAATGTGTACAGTGCTTTGGGTAGACTGTTAAAATAGACATTTTAACAGTATTTGTTCTTCCAATTCATGAGCATAGAATATTTTTCCATTTCTTTGTATTATCATCAATTTCCTTTGTAAGTATTCTATAGTTTTCAGAGTACAGATCTTGTACCTCTTTTGTTAGGTTTATTGCTAGGTATCTTAATGGTTTTGGGTGCAATTGTAAATGGAATCAATTCCTTGGTTTCTTTTTCTGGTGCTCCATTATTGCTTTACAGAAATACAACGGATTTCTGTACATTGGTTTTGTATCCTATGACTTTGGTGAATTTGTGTAATTTGTTTTAGCAATTTCTTGGCAGACTTTCCAGTTTTCCACATAGAGTATCATGTCATCAGCAAATAGTGAAAGTTTGACTTCTTCCTTGCGATCTGGATTTCTTTTATTTCTTTTTGTTGTCTGGTTACTGAGGTTAATACTCCCAGTACTATGTTAAATAACAATGGTGAGAGTGGACATCCTGTCTTTTTTTTTTTAATTTTTTTATTAACATATAATGTATTATTTACCCTAGGGTAC
>JAPYYJ010002507.1:0-12723 GCA_028533885.1 Nasua narica | reverse complement strand
GGCACAGACACTCCTACCTCCTGCCTACCTGCTTGCTGACTCTCCTCTCTGTCTCCCTGCTCCCTCAGTGGCTCCTGGTCTGTGTCCCTCCGCTGGACTGTGGGTCCCCCTCTGGCTCTCTCAGTCTTTGTCCTTCATTTACAGATGAGACTTTAAGAGCAGCTCCCAGGGCTCCCCCGCTGCACAGAGCCTCCGGCAGACCCCCCACTCACCAGGGAGAAGCCTTAGCTGGGCTCTCCTCCATTCTGTCCCCCACTCACCCCACCCCCCTCAGAGCCTAAAGATGCTGCCCCCCCCATGTCTCCACCTGACTAAACGCACCTCAGTTCAGGTGCCTCTCCTCTGGAAAGCCTTCCTTGACAGCCTCCCCAGACCCCTATGCTGATCCTTCACTGAGCACTGTCATTCTGCCGGGACACCTGAGTCTGAGTCGTCCCTATGTACCCCGGGGGCTGACAATTCCCCAGACCCTACCCCTGTCTCCCCCACCCTGCTCCACGAAGCTCAGACCTGATCTCTGAGCCCCCAGCTCCCAAGAGCCCTCTCCTCCTGCCCTCTGAAAATTACTTGTTGCTGGGGTCCACGGCTCTCCCCGTCGCTGGTCCCCCTCTCTAATCCCACAAGGGCCCCATCCGACACCGGAGGAAATGCGTCCTGAG
The DNA here is from genome assembly GCA_028533885.1 of Nasua narica. Lineage (NCBI taxonomy): Eukaryota > Metazoa > Chordata > Mammalia > Carnivora > Procyonidae > Nasua > Nasua narica. The sequence goes on along the minus strand of JAPYYJ010002507.1, from coordinate 12,064 downwards.
GGACTGTGCACTTTGCCAGGTCACACAAGAAGTCAGGGGGAAAGGGGGCCCCTGGGCAGGGGTTTTGGCAGTACTGGCCCAGGGTACGCCACAGCAGACAGAAAGATGGACAGAATTTTGGGTGAGCCGCAGCTGAGCTGGGACTCGAACGGAGCCCCTCCTTCTCCGCCCGACTTCCCCGCAAGTCCAGGCGTCAGGGGCTCACCCAGGAGCCGGCTCCCGCCCCCTGGCCCAACGCCAGCCGTCATCCCCGTGAGGTCAGCCACCGGCCCGCGATTTCGGGGAAATACCAGCTCCTTATTAAAACCAGGCGGTGGTCAGGCCCCTGCTGCTTTCCCAGTAGAAACTAGGGTGTTTGTTCCGAGAGGAACAAGAGTCGCCAGGGTTTGGTTAGGGCCCCGGCCGGGAGGCTGGAGCCGCAGCGCCTACCTGGCCGAGGGTCCGGGCGCCCTGGGGAACCCAGGAGGGTGGGGGGCGACCCCGAGGCTTGGGGAAAGGCAGCCGCGAGGGGGGGCGGGGCGGGGGGGCACGTGGCCCCGGAGAGCGCGGCCGACCAGGGAGGAGGGGGCGTGGGCCGGTGACCCGGAAAGCACGCGGGGGCAGGCGGGACAGCACCCCCGCTGCGGCCGCCCCCACTGGCTCCGAACGCGGGCGGCGGGGAACACGGGCGGGGGGCCTGAAGCCCTCCCCTTCCGGGCGGGCGGCGCGCCCCGCGGCCCCCGGGCCCTCCGGCCCCCAGCCGCCCTCCGCGTCCTGCAGGGGGCGCCCGAGGGCCGCGCCGCCGGCGGGGCCGCCGGCATCTGGAGCGAGTTAGGCTGGGAGGCCGGCGGGCGGCGGCGTGAGCTCATCCCCGCCCGCCCGCTGCGGTCCGGGCGCTGGAAGGGAGTAGAACAGAAGCGCCGCGGGCCCGCTCGGGGCCGCGCGGCGGGAGCGTGACTCCTCCCGGAATGTGGGTGTGAGCGCAGAGGCGGCGGTGTGTGTGTCTCTGGCGTGTCGCCGAGGGAGGGCCGAGCCCCGGGAGCCGGCCGCCAGCGTGTGTCGCTGTGGGTCACCGTGTGCCGTGGCTGGGGAGGCTGTGTGTGTTCCCGTGGGGGAAACACTGCGTGTGACAAGTTACACACATCCCAGCACATATTCATTCCACCAAGAGCACAGGAGGGAGAGGGCCGGCTCCGTGGCACGAAGCTGGGACTCCTGGGTCCCCGCCCCTGAGTCTGTGTGTGTGTGTGTGTGTGTGTGTGTGTGTAGAAGCTCCCCGCCCCTGAGTCCGTGTGTGTGTAGAAGCTCCCCGCCCCTGAGTCTGTGTGTGTCCGTCTGTTTGTGTGTGTGTGTGTGTGTGTGTAGAAGCTCCCAGCCTGCCCACCCTGTCCCAGAGTGTGCCAGGTCAGGGCCCGGGGCCCACCTCCCCTCTGCCCATTGATGAACATACTCTTCCTGGTCATTGCCCCAGGCACTCTCCTCCTTCGGGACCCAAGGAGAGCCCTCTTCACTCCAGGGTCATGGCTAATAGTGACTCACAGAGACCACGTGGGAGACACACACCCAACATTCTTGTAAGAAACACCTTCCTATTAGCAGGCCTCCCCTCTGAGAGAACCAACAGGAAGGTTGCAAGGTGGTGGCGAGGCTTGGAGAGGCCGCTTGGTGAGAAAGACCCATCTCGGCATGCGGTGGGGAGCAAGAGGAGCTGGAAGTCGCTGCAACCCCCCCCCCCCTTGTCTTAGGTGCTCCAGCCCCCTGCCACGGGCCCTGAGGTTACTGCACAGGGTATAAAGAGCCTCAGAGGCCTCCGGACTCCCAGGGCCAGGAGCCAGGGTGGGGACATGGCACTGTGGCCACCACCGGACATGGACTGGGGAGCTGGGGCTAGAGGAGGTGTCCCCTACCCATCAGGCTGGTCCTTATCTTGGGTCATTACCTAAGGGATCAACTGTCCCAGCTTTGGGGAGCTGTAGTCCCAGCTGTGCTAGAAACCTCAGGGAGGTGGCCCAGGCCACCCAGCACCCGCTGCCCCTCCTGGCTGGCCTTGCGGCCCTGTCATCCCCCCACCTTCCTCCCCTCACCCCCGAGCTGCGCAATGGCTCTGAGACAAGGACCCCGCCTTGCAGGACGGAGCTCATGAGACCTTCACGCTTCCTCACCAGCTACTGCCCTTGGGCCCACAGCACACGTTTGCAGAGGGCTGGCCCAGAGTTCTTGGCCTCTGAGTTGCCTCCACATCCCCACCCGCGACACAGAAAGGACACCCTGTCCTGGGGAGGCCTGCCCAGGCAGCAGCTCTGCCTCTAAAGGGACATGCATCTACAGCATCCGCGGGGGTCCTCGGTTCCCGAGATACTGGGACAAGCTGGGTGAGGGATTTTTTTTAACTGGAATGACTCTGGTTCGTATAACCAGAGCTTCCAAATTACTTAGCAAAACATGTTTGCTTTTTAATTAACATGTGCTTGCAAAACAATGGTTTTAATTAAAGTGGGTGGGGGAGAGAAGGGACGTGAGGGAGAATATTTCAAGGAGCTCCAAGTCCCCGGCCAGACTTCTTAAAAATAAAGCGGGAGCTTTGCCCCAATCCAGCAGAAGCTGGGAGGCCAGGCAGGCTCTGTGGGGAGCCCCAAGAATAACACTACCGAAGTGCTTCCACTCCAGCTCCCTTGCTGATGGTCTCATTACTCACTAACCCTACTGTTCGCTGAGCCCCCCTGTGAAGGGACGGTCTTTTAGAAAGCTGTTTTGTGGGTGATGAACGGGGATCCGCCAGATAAGAGACGGGACAGCGTGAGTGAAGACGAGAGTGTGGGCCTTGTTGGGGGAACATTAAGTTCCCTGGAGAAGGAAAGAGCGGAGGTGGGGGAAGGTGACCCATGAAAAAGCCAGATCCCCCCAAGACTGGTGGACTGGAAGGGTAGGGCTGGACTGGGAGATGCTGATGTCCAAGCCCCAGGGAGATAGGGGGAGCTGAGCTGGGGCCAGAGATATAGGGGCAGAAGGGAGGGTAAGGCAATGTTGGGTAGAGGGATTGGTAAAGGAAGGGGAGGGCCTGCTGGGACTAGAATCCGGAGGTGGTCTGGAATGGGGACCTGGGGCTTCTCGGAGGCTGCTGGACCTGGCTGCAGGTTTGGTCAGTCCAGCAGGGGGCAGCCTTGGCCCCATCATCCTGGACTCAGGATGCACCCACCCAGCCCCAGCCAGGAAAAGCTTCAGAAAGTGAGAATGAGATGCTTCCTCCTGGTCAGCCACACTTTCTCTCATTTCTAACTTTTAGAGCCAGCGCTGGGGTGCAGCCCAGGGTCAGAGGTCAGCACCGAGATGGGACGATGCCCCCCCCCACACGCATGGACAAAGGGAGATTGATAGGAAGCTTTGGGGGAGTGAGGGCACCCCCAGAGTTCCAGTCAGGTGGCCCCGAACCCCCAGATCCTGGTGGCCCCCCCAGGCCACTGTTTCTTATTAGGGGCCTTCCAGCCTCCCCCTAGCTCACGCCCCCACATGAAGCGTGCCTCCCTGTACTTAATTCATTACGCCAGGCAGGGTGGGAGGCCCAGGGGGCGGGGGTTATTTTTTCCCCTGAGCTCAGACATTCCTTGCTTTATTATTCGCCACATTTCAAAGCAGCTGTCGCCTCCCCCTACCACCCCCAGCCTGAAGCTCAGAGTCCAGAAGGGGCCTCTCCGGAGCTCACCAGAGGTTTCCACACCTCCAGTCCAATACAGGAGAGAAACTGAGGCTCAGACCTAGAGCCCCAGGGCAACCTGCAGGGACCTCTCCCAGTAGTCTGCACCTAAACTTACCTACCCCTAAGCATGGATCCTCCTGTGTGTCCCCCACAGCCCTGTTAACCTCTGTAATACCGTGTTCCCTGACTCTGTTCACCGGCCCTGGGCTACCTTCCACACTAGTGGTTTCAGAGGCCCCCTCGCCACTGCAGAGCCAGTGTCCCCTGCCTGCAGCAGGTGCTAGGACAGTTCTCAAGGTCCCTGCTCTGGTCAGGGCCTTAACAAACTGAGCTCAGGCGGGGTCAGCCGCCTGACGGAGGGCAAGGTCCATCCTGGATCAAGGAACCAACGTAGAGGATGGCAGGGCTGGGGTCAGCCTAGAGAGTAATCTAGAAGCTAGGCCAGGGAGCAGAAGTACTGCAGACCCAGTTTTGGGGAACTGGGGAGGCCCTGGATAAAATTTTGCCCCACACAGTAGGAAGTGAGCTCCCTGTTGCTGGGGGGTATTCAAGCAAACAGCAGCTCATCAGACTTGCCCTGGAAAAGAGGTTGGCCCAGGTGTCTGAGGCCCCTTCCCATCCAAATCTGGGGCTCACAGGGAAGGTAGCCACTCCAGATTAAAAGAATTAGGAGTCCTTCCTCATTCACTCGGGGATGGCAAGGTGGGCCTGGACGCACAGGCCAGGGAACTAGGCCAGGAGACCAGGAAGCTGGACCAAAGCCAGAGAGGGACCTGGCGGGGACATTTTCTTTGTGGGCTCCCTGCACCATCTCGGCACCTGGGAGGAGGGGGTCTGAGCCTGCAGGGGGCAGGGCCTCCACCTGGGGGAGGGAAGCTGAGACGGGAGCCCAGGTGGAGGACTGAGTTTGGAGGCCACTCTTGATAGCAGTTTGCCCCTGCTGACCCTACCGCCAGGCATGTCTACCCTGTGTGGGGGGCTTGAAGGCTGGATCCTCAGGAGCCCAAGCGAGTAGGAGTCACTCCTGATGTGGCCCCGGAGGGTTCTCACTGTCCACACAGTGAGAGGGCCTGCCCACACCTCCAGCTCTACTCTTCAGACCTACCCCGGGGACCCCCTTTCTACAAGGAAGGCACCATCTGGGGGGTGAACTGCGCAGAGCCCGAGCTCCTGAGAGAGGGAGAAGCTTCCAGTTGGTCCAGAACTGGCGGATGTGGGTACACCTCCCTCTTGGGGGCTCCCACCCTGGGCCCCTTCACTCAGGCCAGGCCATGCAGAGGGGCATGCCCAGCTTCCCCCTTTATCCGTCCCTCCGTCCCAGCACTGTTTCTCTTCCCCGGGGCTAGAAACTATTGAGTATTTGTGCCTTCCGCAGCCGCCCCCACCACGGGCCGCGACCCCCCAACTTCACACCTCCGGCTGCAGGTGGGAACAGGTACAGGCCCCCAGAAGTTCGGGGACACTCAGAATCACAGGATCCCAGATACAGCCACAAAGGGCCAGGGACATCATCCCATCCTCGTGCTGCCCCCCAAGCCCCGACCTCATCAGTGCCCGCCTGTCTCAGGGGCTCACCTGCGACGGCCCAGCTAAGTCTCCCCTCCCCGCTCCGTCCCACCTGGCATGAATGAGTGCATAAATGAATGAATGAGTTCATTCCCACCAGCCTCGGGCCTGGAAAGGAGGGGACCCATTCAAGGGTCTCTATCCAGGGCTTTGTGGAGATGTTGATTGCAACAAACTGTGAGATTTTCTCAAAACTTAAAGATCGACTTGTAAGGTCTGATTTTGCCAGCTAAAGACATGGAAACAAAAGCCACCAGCTACCCCCGCCATTGTTTTGTAAACAAAAGGATGTTCTTCAGACCAAAAAGAGAGTAGGCCGCATGGGATCTTGGAAGAAAGACAGGCCTCGAAGATGCATAAATTGAGCTTCATGGCAAGGCCATGGGCCACCAACATAGGCCTTACTTTTCTCTCATGAAAACTTTCTTGGACATTGTCATAAGCTGGGCCCTGGGGCTTGGGGACACCTGTATGCTTCCAACCTCTACCAGCACCAGAACCCCTTTTGCAGCCTTCATGACTAAAATTGGTTTCCCTCTGCTTGCACACCCCTTAGGACAAGGTGCTCGCTACCTCTCCCAGTTAACTCCAGAGCTGGGGGTGTCATTCCAGAGCACCTTTAAGTGGCTTCCAAGCCTGCTGCAGGGGGGAGGGATGGGACCACACGGCAAGTGAGACGGAAGAGGTGCTGGGAGAAGGGAAGAGAGCGGCCTCCAGACCCAGGGCATGGGAATGGTGAGGGGAAAGCGCAGCTCATATTCAGCTAGACCAAAGTATAAAAAATCAGAAAGTCGGTCGAGACCTGAGACTTCCCAAGGAGGATTATCTCCCCATCTGTGGAGTTCCAGGGTCTTCTAGCTGCCTCACCCCACGCCCCCACCCTCCAGAAAGACTCTGGTGTCCTGATTCTCACCGAGACCCCACTAGACAGGAGAGGTACCCAGACTCACAGGCCAGAGAAGGGGACACAGATTGGAAGAAAATGGTGGAACTTCAGGCGTCCTCAGTGAGGCAGGGGAGGAGGGGGCAGGCAGGGGCTGCCTGCCCCCTCCTGGCCCTGACCTTCTAGGCCCTCCCTCACCCGAGGGGCCCTGGGCGCAGGCTGCTGAGACCAGAGGGGGCCCCAGGGAGCCTAGTGTGTACACACACTCACACACACTCCACATTCCAGCCGTGCTCTGTCAGCGTTTGGGCAAACCAGGATTGTGTGGCTTTGGGAAAGCGGGAACAAATAACCTCCAAACTTGGGTGAGGGCGGGCCTGGGGCTGGGTGGAAGGGACCCGAGAGAACCCCCAGGGAGCCACTTCGGTGCTGGGTCACCGGGTTCAGGGTCTGGGGTTTTCCTGCGTTCTCCGAGGTCACCGGGTCAGCGGGCCGGGGGGTGAGGCAGGCCCTGCACCCAGGCAGGCTCGTCCTGGCCCCCTCCCCTCATCCCTCCCCACCACCCGGGGCCTCAGGACCCACAGCACAGCACTCCGGCCTGGCGCCCCCAATCCTCCGCTTCCACAGCGTGCGGGCTGCTGCCCACAGCGGCCGCGGCCCGACTTCTTTTGCCTCTCCCCCCACCTTCCTCTGCACCCCGCCCCACCCTGCCTCTGACTTCACACAATCCGTGGCTTGGACCCTTTTTACTCCACCCCCGATTTCTCTTAACATGGTCTTCAGCCTTCTGTCGGCCCTAGCACCCAGTTTCTCAGACCTCGGTCTGATTTCCTTTCTTCTCGTGACCTAGGAAGACCTTCCTCTAATACTTGATGTCTTCAAGACCCAGGCTGACTTCATTCTACCTTGGCCTGAGTGTCTGGCCCTCTCGGCCCCCCAGTTAGCGCCATCTGCCCCACGTCCCGGATGGTGACCCCTTGAACCCCCAGGATGGGGTCTGGGGAGAGCCCGCAGGGTGCAGCAGACCACCGAGAGCCAGAAGCAGCCAAGAAGGGACGTCGGAGCAGAGGAGGGACAGTAGGTTCTGAGGTCCTGAGGCTGGCCTCCACCCCCGGTCTCCCCTGGCTGCCCGCTGACCCTTTAGATTAGCCTGGACCAGGACTGAAACCCGAAGTAAGTATTCCTGCCACTTTAGAAAGACTCCAGAGATTGGGCCTCAGACCGGATGGGGGAAGGAAGGCATAGAGTGACCCCAGACTAGACCCCACCTCACAGAGCATGGGCCCTGGCCCTCGAGGCCTGGAGGGGATGAGGCTAACAGGGGGAACCAGCCCTCTGCCCCCTCCGATCCCTCCCCCCACCCCGGCCACAGGGCTGCAGGCTGGACCACCCTGCTTGAGGGGGGAGCCGGGACAGTGTTTATGCAACCGTGGGGAGGCCGCGGCCCAGCACCCACACTGACTCAGCAGCGCCCCCCAGCACGTACACGCTTAGACATGCATGCCGACACACACAGGCATGCACGCATGCAGAGGCGCACACACGTGTGCAAATGCACAGACCGGCGGCACACACACATCCAGGTATACACGCGGGCAACTCACGCCCCCATAGATACACTCACGGGCACGGATACACGGGACTGCTTGTGAGCACCCGGGGACACGCAGAAAGACGCATGCCACCTGGCTGAGGTAGAGGCCGAGGTCAGCCCTGCAGCCGAGGGGCACCCTCAACGTCCCTCCCCCCATCCGCTCTGACACCCGGACCTACAGCTAGTGACCTGAGCCCTCCTGGGATTGGCACAGCCAGATACAATAGGCACAAGGCCCCGAGGGGCCCCGTGACCATGGCTGGGCCAGAGACATATTCCAAGCGGAGTAGAGGCCCAACAAGTGGGGCCAAGCTGCCCCAGCCCAGGCTTATGAGCCCCAACAGCCCCCGCCGTACCCCCACCAGCCACCTCCAGCCTGTCCCCCACTCCCCCCGGTCCACACAGGATGACTGGCGGGTCTGGGCTGCAGAGTGTCTTGGGGGAACGTGTGGGATGCTTTCTTCCGCTGCCAAGTCGAGCTGAGGAGGGCGGTATCTCCCAGGAACCAAGGGAGCCCGAGAGCATTGCAGGACCGACCCGAAAACCAGAGCAGGGACAGGCCTCCCTGAGAGAGCACGTAGCCCCCGGGATCCGGGACATACGTGAACCTGGAGGCAGGGTCCCTTCTTGCCTGGAGGTGACAGAACAGGAGCACCCCCCTGCCCGCAGGCGTCCCACCCAAGGTGGGCATCCCTGGAAAGAGAAGGCTGGGACCTCCTGGTCCCATGTGGCCGCTGGAGACTTTTGAAAGGGAGCTCAGCAGTCCCAGGAAGGAAGTGGCTGGGGCAGGCAGCAACGGGGGGTGGGGGTGCCCAAAAGGGTATCAGCCCATCACGAGGCTCCCCGCCCTGACTGGGACCAAAAGGAGACTCTGCTCTCCTGGGGGGTCGGTCCCCAGCCCCCAGCTGTCCCGGGAGCCAGAGCCCAGCACGTACACAGCAGACGCCCCCACTAGCAGAGGCCACCACAGCAAGGCTGCACGTGCCTCCGTTCCCTGCCCCCCCAGCCAGCCGGACTCTGCACCACAAAGGCCGGACCCCAGTCCCTCACCTGCCACCGGGACGGGATCTGAGGCTGCAGTGGACTGTATGCAGACAAGAAAAGGAACCAGAAGGCCTCCAAAGCCTCGCCCAAGGTGTTGCTGAGCCTGGTCTCAAAGGGACTGGCGGTCTGACCGCTGCTCATCCCCCCCCCCCAGGACCGAGTGGGGGTCTGGCTCTCCCTCCCACATGCTCCCGCCTCATCGCCCTGCTTCTGCTCGTGGCCCCCAGTCTACTCTCCATCTGGCGGCCAGAGTGATGCTCAGAGAATCTCCGTGGAGCACACGCCGAAGCGCCGAAGACGGGAATAGCTGGAGAGCTTGTTTCCTCATCCCCTCGGTCTCCTGGAGACCCCCAGTCGGGCCGAGCCCCCACTGTCCACAGGGCTCTCTGCTCCCGGGCACCCCGTAGAGACTTCCTTCCCTTTCAGCTGCTCTCCCATGCTCCCTGGGGTCACCTCCTAGGGAGACGACTTGCATTCACGGCTAAGCAGAGCTAAGACATTCCATCTCTCCTCTCTTGCTCATCTCTCCGCTTTGACAATCTCCCCACTCTCCCCTTCCCCCCAGCCCTCCCCCCCCCCCCAGCGCCATTCTACTTCCTGCCTCTATGAATTTGGTGACTCGAGGTACCTCCCGTAAGTGTAATCACACGGTATTGTCTGGGTCTGGCCTATTTCACTTAGCATAATATCCTCAAAGTCCAGAAGGTCCTTCCTTCTTCGGGGGCTGAATGTTGGGGCAGAACACTTCACTCGTTTACTCCGTTTCTTGAGTGACAGCCCTCCTAATTGGGTGTGAAGTGAGATCTCCAGGCAGGTTTGGATTTGCATTTCCCTAATTAGTGATGTCTAACTTCTACTCACATGCTAATTGGCCATTTGTAGATCTGCTTTGGAGAATTTTCTCTTCAAGTCTTCTGCCCCTTTTTGAGTTGGGTTGTCTATTATTTTGCCATAGACCTGCAGGAGTCCTTTATATATTCTGGGTATTAGCTCCTCTTTTTTTAAGTCTTTGCCCCACCATTGCCATCTCCGAGCATCACTGGCCACGTGATTTAACATGTCAGCCCCCCTCAGCTCTTACACGCCTCCGCATGCGCACGCACGGCCTCCCCCCTGCTTTGGGTCCCTCCTCAGCTTTGATCGCTTGCTGACACACTTGATGGGTGGTGATTCGTCAGGTCTCTGGGAGCTCCGAGAGGGCAGAGGTTTTGACTGATTTCTCCACTACGGGTTCGCAGAGCCTAGGATGAAGCCTGGCACACAGCCGGTGCTCAGTAGACTCAGAATGAAAGGAAGATGAGGCAGACTCCTGCAGAGAAGCTCGCACCCCTCTTGTGACAGGCTCACCAACACTGTGGGCACACGCCCCCCGCACACTCTCACACCCACGATCCCGACACACTCGCAGGTGGGTCCCCACATCACACCCATGCCCACAGGCAGCCAGATCTGGGCTCATCTTCAAACCCACCGCAAAGGCGCCCCTCCCACACAAGCCGCGTGACCCCTGACCTCCTGGATCCTCCTGGCCCCCCGAAAGGCCGCTTCCTCTGGCTTACAGCCACACCACAGGCAGAGTGCCTCGGTTTCCCCGTCTGAGTCAGTCGGGAGTCTCAGGCCCCTTCAATTCTGACAGCCTGGGGACAAAGTTAGCTCCCACTCTGTCCTTCATTCCCAGGGTGACTCCGGTAAGGCCCTTCTCTGCTCTGGGCCTCTGGGCCTCAGTCTCCCCACCTGCTGACACGGGCAGCCCTGGGCCAATGCCCCATGGATCCCTGATTGCCGGCGGTGCGACCTCCTGAAGGGAGAACTGGAGGACAAGAGCAAGGGAGGGACATCCGGGCCTGTTCCAGCTCAGTCCTGCTCCTACCTGTGTCCTAGCGGCCAGGCTCAGAGGGTTTGGGATAGTTTTGAGGGGGGGGCAAAGAGGCAGGATTTCAGCATGGCTCCCCTCATTTTGTCCAGGGCTCACCATGTGGGGCTCATAGATTTTACAGAAGTCAACCAAAGGGCCATGGAGGGGAAGGAAGGAAGGGAGGGAGGGAGGGAGGAAGGGGGAGGGAGGGAGGAGGGAGGGAGGAGGGAGGGAAGGAGGGAAGGAAGTTGATTGGGAGGAAGGGAAGGAAGGAAGGAGGAAGGAAGGAAGGAAGGAAGGAAGGAAGGAAGGAAGGAGGAAAGGAGGGAGGGAGGGAGGGAGGAAGGAGGGAGGGAAGGAAGGGAGAAAGGAAAAAAGGAGGAAGGTTGGGAGGAGGGAAGGAAGTTGGTTGGGAGGAAGGGAAGGAAGGAAGGAGGAAGGAAGGAAGGAAAGACGCCATTTATTCCCGAGGCCCATGGGGAGAGGACAGAGATACACAGCTGGTGGGGGAGATGACAGGCGCCCAGAGGTCTGCGGGGCCGTCGGAGGGGGTGCCGCAGGCGTCTCGATGCACTCCCCTCCGCCCCCCAACTCCAGGCAGCTCACGTCAGCACCGTGCGTGGGAGATGAACTGTCCCCGGCGTGGGCTCCCCGGCTCCCTGACAGTAAAGACGGTCACAGGTTACAGGGGACCGGGCAGAGCGAGACAGCGGGGCGTCCGCTGAGCAGGAGTTGGTGGAGATGGGGAGGTGGCAACACAGGATCTGGGAGCTGAGGCGCAAGGGGACAACAGCGCTGAGATCCACGGAGGCAGCAAAGGGGACAGCGGGTCTGGAAAGGAGTGGAAGGGACGCCTGGGTGGCTCAGTGGGTTAAGCCTCTGCCTTTGGCTCAGGGCATGATCTCGGGGTCCTGGGATCGAGCCCCGCATTGGGCTCTCTGCTCAGCGGGGAGCCTGCTTCCCCCCTCTCTGCCTGCCTCTCTGCCTACTTGTGATCTCTCTCTCTGTCAAATACATAAATAAAAAATTTTAAAAAAAAGAAAAGAAAGGAGTGTCGGTCTCACCTGGGACGAGAGGTTCAGCTGGCCATGATGTGCTTCACAAACGCTGCAAAGAAGGGCAGAGCGAGGGGCAGGGGTTGAGCACCCGGCGCTCACGGCGGGAGCCTAGGGTCCCAGCGCCCGCCGCCCCCGCCCCCTGCCGGCCGAGCCCACCTTCGTAGTTGATGCAGCCGTTGGAGTCTTCCTGCCCCGCCATCAGTTTCTCCACCTCGTCTTCTGTCAGCCTCTCACCTGGCCGGGGCGGGAGGCTGAGTCAGCACCGCGGGACGGCTGCGAACTGGGGGGGTGCCCACGGAGCCCCTCCGGATGGTGCGCGGGCCCCCCTAGCACTCCCACACCTCACCTCGGCACAGCCATCCCAGCTCACAAGACCTTGGCCATCCCCCCC
>JAPYYJ010002506.1:0-12726 GCA_028533885.1 Nasua narica | reverse complement strand
TACATACCTTCCTTCCTTCCTTCCATGTATAGAGGGTACATACCTTCCTTCCTTCCTTCCTTCCATGTATAGAGGGTACATACATACCTTCCTTCCTTCCTTCCTTCCTTCTATGTATAGAGGGTACATACCTTCCTTCCTTCCTTCCATGTATAGAGGGTACATACCTTCCTTCCTCCTTCCATGTATAGAGGGTACATACATACCTACCTTCCTTCCTTCCTTCCATGTATAGAGGGTACATACCTTCCTTCCTTCCTTCCTTCCATGTATAGAGGGTACATACATACCTTCCTTCCTTCCTTCCTTCCTTCCATGTATAGAGGGTACATACATACATACATACATATAGAGGGTACCTTCCTATACATACGGAAGGAAGGAAGGAAGAAGGAATGTACCCTCTATACATATGGAAGGAAGGAAGGAATGTATGTACCCTCTATACATGGAAGGAAGGAAGGAAGGTAGGTATGTACCCTCTATACATGGAAGGAAGGAAGGAAGGAATGTACCCTCTATACGGAAGGAAGGAAGAAGGAGGGAGGGAGGGAGGGAGGGAGGAAGGAAGGAAGGAAGGCAGGCCAAACCTAGCAATGAATTTAACCAAAGAGGTGAAAGACCGTTACTCTGAAAAGTGTATAATGAGAGATCCTGAAGATGACGCAAATAATGGAAAGATATGCCATACTCATGGACTAGAAAGCCTACTATTGTTAAATATCCATGCTACTCACAGCAATCTAAAGATTCAATAAAATCCCCATGAAAACATGAGTGGTGTTTTTTCCAGACAACTAGAACAAATAATCCTAACATTTCTATGGAACCACAAAGGACATCCAATAGCTAAAGCAATCTTAAGGAAGGGCAGAGCCAGAGGGAGCAAGCTCCCTGATTTCAAACTATACTACAAGTCTATAAAAATGAAAATAGTATGGTACCAGCACAAAAACAGACACAGAGATCAATGGAACAGGATAGAGAACTTAGAAATAAGCCTATGCTTATTTGGTCAAAGGAAGCAAGACTATATAATGGGGAAAAGACGGTCTCTTTAATAAATGGTGCTGGGGCGGGGGGCGCCTGGGTGGCTCAGCAGGTTAAAGTCTCTGCCTTTGGCTCAAGTCCTGGTCTCGGGCTCCTGGGATTGAGCCCTGCATTAGGCTCTCTGCTCAGCGGGAAGCCCACTTCCCCCTCTCTCTCTGCCTGCCTCTCTACCTACTTGTGATCTCTCTCTCTCTCTCTCTGTCAAATAAATGAATAGTGCTGGGTAAACTGGACAGCTACATGCTAAAAAATGGAGCTGGACTTCTACCAAATATGAAATAAATACAAAATTCAAATGCAATAAAAGGTTAAATGGGAGACCTGAAACCATAAAAGTCCTCCAAGAAAACACATAGTAAGCTCTTTAACATCAGTTTCAGTATTTTTTTGGTACCAGTTTCTTGAGGCAAGGGCAACAAAAGCTAAACTAAAGGGACTAGATCAAACAAAAAAGCTTTTGTACCATAAAAAAAAGGTTAAATGTTAGGTTTAATGAATTTACATTTATGTAATGAATTTAAATTACATTTATGTAATGTAATTTAAATGAATGTTAAAGATATTTGCAGTTCATACATCCAGTGAGGGGTTAATATCCAAAATATATAAAGAACTCACAAAACTTAATATCAAATACAACCGAATGAAAAAAACGGACAAAGGACTTGAAACGACATTTCCCAAAGATGCCAGCCGACAGGAACATGAAGAGAGGCACAACATCACTCCCCATCAGGGAACTATAAACCAAAACTACGATGAGAAAGCACCTCACTCCTGTCAGATTGGTGATTATCAAAAAGAAGTATATGTTGGTGAGGATGTGGAAGAAAAAGGAACCCTCATGCCCTGTCGGTGGGAATGAAAATTTGTGCAGACAGTAGAGAAAACACAACGGAGATTCTTGAAAAAATTAAAGTAGTACTACCATGTGATCCAGCAATGCCACTTCTGGGTATTTATCTCAAAAAGGAAAACATCAACTCAAAGAGGAAGATGTACCCCTCTTGTTCATTTCTGATGCGTTTACAACAGCCTAGATATGAAAGTTACCCAAGCGTCCACTGATAGAGGAATGGATAAAGATGGGATCTATACACATCTATACACAGCCAAATAGTATTCAGCCACTAAAAAGAATGAAATCTTGCCATTTGCCACCAAAAGGCTAGATCAAGAGGATATTATGCTAAGTGAAATAAATCAGAGAAAGAAATGCCATGTAATTTCACTTAAGTAGGAAATCTAGAAAAAAGACCTAACAAATGCACAAAACAGACCTCAGATACAGGAGACAAATAATTGGTTACCAGCGAGGGGAGGAGTTGTGAAATGGACTCCACAAACCTTGATTCATAAAGTCTTGGACATATAATGGACAGCACAGGGAAACAGCAAATAATACTGTAAACACTTTTTATGGATTCAGATGGTAACTAGACTTACTGTGGGGACCAGTTTTTAATATATAAAAATGTCAAATCACTATGATGTACACCTGAAACTAAAAGAAAATAGTATGTCAATGATTCTTCAATAAAAAGATCCATCTGTATGCTCCCTACAAATGAATTCAGATCAGACTAAGAGTGAAGGGACAGAGAAAGATAGTCCATACAAATCAAAACCCAAACAAAGCTGGGGTAGCTATAGTTATATCAGGCAAAATAAACTTTTAAGCAAGACTGGAATAAGGAAACAAGCATTACATAATGATGCACAGGTCCATCCTCCAAGAGGATATAAGATTTGTGAATATTACTGCCTCCATCACAGGCACACCTACATACATCAAGCAAATATTCATGGGCCTAAAGAAATAGATAGTAATACAATAATAGCACATGACTTAACACTCCAGCAACATCAATGGAGGGATCAACCAGACAGAAAAGCCTAAGGAAACATAGGTCTTAACATGTTGGATCAGAGGGACTTAATACACACACACACACACACACACACACACACATGCCATTTCATCCAAAAGCAACAGAATACAGATTTTTCTTAAGTGCACATGGAACAATCTCTAGGAGAAGTCATCTATTAGGCCATAAAGCAAATCCTAATAAACTCAAGAAAACTGAAATATAGAGCATCTTTTCTGAACACAGTGGTATGAAAATAGAACTTAATTATAAGAAACTGATAAAATGTGGAGATTAAATGATGTTACTGACCTATGGGTCAACAACAACCAAAAACTCAAAAGGAGAAACAAAAAAATACCTTGATGAAATGAAATGAACATGAGAATGAAAACACAGCATAACTGTGTTTGAAATGAAATGAAATGAAAACACAGCACAACTTGGGCAGTAAAAGCCCTTCTAAGACGTGACATGGAGAAATTAGAAAAATCTCAAAGAACCTATCTTTCCACCTCAAGGGGCTAGAAGAACAAACCAAGTCCAAAGTTAGTAAAAAGAATAAGATACTAAAAATCAGAGCCAAAATAAATGAAATAGAGTGTAAAAAGACAAAGATCAATGAAACTCAAAGCTGTTTCTTTGAAAACCAACAAAACTGACAAAACTTGAGCTACACTCACCAAGAAAAAAAGGCCTCACAATCACAAATGAAAGAGAAGTTACAACTGACACCACTGAAACACAGAGGATCTTATGAGTGTACTATAAACAATTAGTATGCCAACAAATTGGACAACTTAAAGAAATAAATTCCGAGGACTGTACAACCTACCAAGACCAAATCAGAAAATATGAACAGATCCACTACTGTGTAAGAAGATCAAATCAGTCATCAAACACCTTCTCACTGATGGAAGTCCGGGACCAGACATCTTCACTGGTGAATTCTACTAAATGTTTAAAGAATGAATCAATAAGAATCTTCTTAAACAATGAAGAGGAAGAAACACTTGCAAACTCATTTTCAGAGGCCAGTATTACCCTGGTACCAAAGCAGACAAGGAAGCTCCAAGGAAAGAATATTACGGGCCAATATCCCTGATGAGTACAGATGCAAAAATCCTCAACAAAATACTGGCAATAGAAATTGAACAACACATTAAAAGGACCTTCTTATTCCACCATCAAGAGGGACTTATTCTAGGGCACCTGGCTGGCTCAGTCGGGAGAGCATGTGACTCCTGATCTCGGGATTCTAAGTGTGAGCCCCACGTTGGATATAATGACTTCTTAAAAATAAAATCTTAAGGAAAAGAAAGAGATTTATTCCGGGCATGTAAGGATGGTTTAAATCCGTAAATCAAGCAACATGATGCATCACATTAACAGAACAAAGGATGAAAATCATGCTTGTCTCGACAGGGGTATAAAAGGCATTTGACAAAATTCAACATCCACTTATGACAGAAACTGTGGACAAAGAACATACAGAGGGACAATATCTCAACATACGAAAGGCTGTATATGACAACCCACAGCTGATATTACATTTGATGGAGAAAATCTGAAAGCCTTTCCTCTAAGATCAGGATTGAAAACAAGGATGCCCACTCTTGCCACTTTTTCATTCAACACAGTACTGGAAGTCCTACCCTGAGCGGTTAGACAAGAAAAAGACAAGGCACCCATGTTGGAGAGGATGAAGAAAGCCTGTCACTATTTGCAGATCTTACTAGATACAGAAAACCCTAATGACCTCAAAATATGTTTGAGCTAATCAAATAATTCAGTGGAAGGATACAAGATCAGTACACCAAAATCTTTCCATACGCTAGTAACAACCTATGAGATAAATTAAGAAAATGATTCTACTTACAGTTGCCCTCCAAAGAATGAAATACCTAGGAATAAATTTAACCGTGGAGGTGAAAGACCCGTAAACTGAAAGCTATCAGGTATTAAAGGAAACAAAGTGAGGCATACCCAGAGAAATGGAAAACCTATCAGTGCTATCAAACTGGAAGATACGGCATCGCTAACATGTCCTGCCCACCCAGGGCAAACTGTAGGTTTAACGCTATCTACCAAAATCCCCATGGCTCTTTTCACAGGAATCAAAGAAACTCTAAAATCTGTATGAAACCATGGAAGATCCAGAGTAGCCACAGTGATTCTGAGAAAGAACAAAGTCGGAGGTACCACACTCACTATATTACCAACTATATTACAAACTTATGGCGATCAAAACAGTGTGGAATTGGCATTACAAACACACAAAGATCAATGGAACACGACAGAGAGCCCAGAAATCAAGCACACACAGGGCCGACTTATGACAGAGCCATGAACATAGCATGGTGAAGGGACAGTCTCTTCATTAAGTGGTGCTGGGGAAACAAGACAGCCACATGCAGAAAAAGAAACTGGATCACTACCTTACACCTAACGAGAATTATTTTAACAAGGATTGAAGGCTTGAGCATAAGATCTGAAACCATAAAACTCCTAGAGGAAATCCGGCTGTAAGATCCTTGACATTGGTCTTGACTTCGGGTGCCCGCTCTGAAAAACCATTGCTAGCAAAAGCAAAAATAAACAAGTGTGACTCTATCAGATGAGAAACCTACACAACAATGGAAGCCACCCACAAAATGAAAAAGCAACTACTGAATGGGAGGAAAAAAAAAAACACTGCAAATTATCTCTGTTAAGGAGTTACTATTCACAATCTATAAAGGTCTTCTACAACTCAAAGCAAAACAATCCAACTGCAAAAGGGGCCAAGAATTTAGACAGACACTTTCCCAAAGACATGTATAATGGCCAACAAGTACAGGAAAAGGTGCTCAACATCCCTCATCATCAGGGAAATGGGAGATCAAAACCACAATGAGGTACCACCTCGCATCTGTTAGAATGGCTCGTGTCACTGGGTGGCTCAGTGGGTTAAAGTCTCTGCCTTCGGCTCAGGTCATGGTCTCAGGGTCCTGAGATTGAGCCCCACATAGGGCTCTCTGCTCAGTGGGGAGCCTGCTTTCCCCTCTTTCTGCCTGCCTCTCTGCCTACCTGTGATCTCTCTCTCTCTCTTTCTCTGTCAAATAAATAAAGAATCTTAAATAAAGAAAATGGCTAGTGTCAAAAAGACCAGAAGCAGGAGTGTTGGTGAGGATGTGGAGAAGAGGGGACCCTTGAACAATGTTGGTGGGGATGTAAATATGTGCAGCCGCCATGGGAAACAGTAGAGGGGCCTCAGAAATTTTTAAAAAAGGACATTATCCAACAATTCCACGTGTAGATATTTCCATGAAGAAATGAATACTAAATTAAAAAGAAGTGTGAACCCCCACATTCACCGCAGCATTACTTATAGTCGAGATTTGAAAACAACTAAGTGCCCACTGAGGGGTGAAGACAGATAGTGTGGGGAATGTGTGTGGGTGAGTAGTGGAATATAACTCAGCTCTACAAATAATGAAATCCTGCCATTTGTGGCAACATGGATGGACCCAGCGGGTATTATACTAAGTGAAATGAGCAAGATACATACCCACATGATCTTACTTAAATGTGAATTCTTACAAACAAAACCCAATAAACAAGAACAAAAACCCTGAAGCTGGTTGCCAGAGGTGGGGTTCGAGGGTGAGTGAAGGGGATCAAAAGATACTTCTAGGTAGAAATTCATTAGGTCTGGTGGGTTATGGTAGAGGGTATGGTAAATACAGTTAGTAACACTGTGTCTGTGAGGGTTGCTAAGAAAGTAGATCTTCTACGTTCCCAGCAAAAGATAACATCTGTAACTATTTGTGGTGATGCCTATTAATCAGATTTACTGTGATCATTTTACGGCATATACAACTACCAGTATGTTGCACCCCTGAAACTGACATATCATTTATACCCTCAGTTGTAAAAAAAGAGAAAGTGGAAGAAGAGGCAGAAGAGAGGGTCCAAGACACGCAGCATGAGGAGGATGTTTTCGCCTTCAGCCTCCAGGCAGACCCACAGCACATAGGGACCTATAGAACTGTGAGGTCAAAACAAAACAAAACAAACAAACAAACAAAAAACCGTTTGTGCTGATTGTGATGGCGGCCCCAGAAAGCTAACATGCCGCGTCTCAGGAGAGCTTAGAGAAACTAAACCGCGAGGGGTGAGAGGGCAGCTCTCTGAAAGAGGATTAGAGACATGGCTCTAAAGGAAGGAAGGATCTCCCTGGGGTCCCTTAGGTAGACCTAAGGCATCAAATGGAGGGTTATCAGAACTGGGGAATAACCATATGGAATTGGAAATGGTAAAATTAATAAAAGGCAGGCTCACTGAAAAGACTGAGACCAAGAACAGATGTGGGTGTGGGGACACGGCCAGTCGTCACACTGTTGACAGAGATCAAAACTCCAGGGTGAGGGGCGCCTGGGTGGCTCAGTGGGTTAAAGCCTCTGCCTTCGGCTAAGGTCATGATCTCAGGGTCCTGGGATTGAGCCCCACATCGGGCTCTCTGCTCAGCAGGGAACCTGCTTCCCCCTCTCTCTCTCTGCTGCCTCTCTGCCAACTTGTGATCTCTCTCTGTCAAATAGAAATCTTAAAAACAACAACAACAACAAAAAACTACAGGGTGAGAGGGGGGGGGGCAGGATGCCTGTGTCTGAGTTTGAAAAACA
Organism: Nasua narica; assembly: GCA_028533885.1. Classification (NCBI taxonomy): domain Eukaryota; kingdom Metazoa; phylum Chordata; class Mammalia; order Carnivora; family Procyonidae; genus Nasua; species Nasua narica. Next base: position 5,141 of record JAPYYJ010002506.1, on the reverse strand, counting down.
TCCGCAGTGATTTAGGGGTAGACATTTTCAGGAGAGTATTTAGAGTGAGACTGATATGTTTCGTTAGACTCATCAATGAATGGTAATGTATACTGCTGTCCGAAGGCACTCACTGCTATGGGAAACTGTTCATAATATAGAAAAATTAGGCTACAGAACAGTGTGCTCTGCCCTTACAAAGCAAATAGGTAGAGAAAAAACTGGAAGACAAATGCTCAAAATGCTAAATGTATACTGGGTAATGGGATGACAAATGGTCCTTTCCTTTTTTTTTTTTTTTTTTTTTAAAGATTTAATTTATTTATTTGAGAGAGAATGAGAGAGGAGAGATAAGAGGGAGAAGCAGACTCCCTACCATGCAGGGAGTCCAATGTGGGACTCAATCCCGGGATTCCAGGATCATGACCTGAGCCAAAGGCAGTCACTTAACCAACTGAGCCACTCAAGCTCCCACAAATGGTCCTTTCTTAAAAAAATTTTTTTTCCAAGTTGTCTACATTAACTATGTAATGAGGAACAAACCTAATAAAATGGAAAATTTGAAGTGTACCTGTATTGTTTCACACAGCAGACCATAAGCTACTGGGATTAATTACCTGGAGAGGAGGTATGGGGTGAGGATGTCATTATGCAGGATAGTTTTGAGTTTTGAAGGCAGCCTTAACCTTGTAAAAATATAAGAATTATCGACCAGGGCTGGAATGAAGCTAAGACTGAAGAGGTATTCGGTACAAAATTTTTGAATGGATAAAGAAGATGTGATGTACAAACACACACACACGCACACAATATAATATTATCCAGCCATAAAAAGAATAAAACTTGGCCATTTGCGACAACATGGATGAAGCTAAAATATTACACCTAATGAAATCAGTCAGCAAGATGGTGGAGGAGTAGAAGACCTAAATATCATCAGGTCCCAGGAGTTCAGGTAGATAGTTATCAAACCATTATGAACACCTACAAACTTAACAGGAGATCGAAGAAGCAATTCTAGGAACAGATAATTGAACACTTTCTGGAAGGTAGGACAGGGGGTGAAGTGAATCTGAGGTGATATATGGGAAGGTAGACCACAGGGGCAGGGCTGGCCCCTGGCAAGCAGTAGAGCAGGGAAGCACAAAATTGGAACTTTTAGAAGTCTGCTCCACCGAGGGATGTCACTCCAGAGGCTAAGTGAGGGGGACCCCCTTCAGGGTCCGTGTGGTGTCAGGGCCCGCAGGGTCACAGAAAGACCCGGGGTGCCTGAGTGCGGCAGAGCTTGCAGGTATCGGAAGGGAAAGCCGGCGGCAGAGATGGAGCCGAGTAGGGGGCTCTCAGCTCAGGGTTACCTTAAACCGTGATCTGAGGTATAGTCGGGCCACAGCTCTTCGAGCAGGGACCTCACAAGTGGCAGATCCGGAGAGACCCCCTCTTTCCTCCCTTCAAAGGAGCGGCACCGGAGCGTGCTGCAGGAATTGGCTGTGTTTGGAGACTCCAAATGGGGCCATGCACCAGCGATACAAATGCTGGGTCACAGGCTGGCTGAGCTTGGAGTGCAGCTGGAGAGCAGGGAGATGGGAGGGATTGACTGCTTTCCCTGAAGGCACACTGAGGAGCGGGGCCCTGAGCTTTCGGCTCCTATGGGGCCAAGATTGGGAGGCCACCATCTTTGTTCCCATCCTCCAAAGCTGTACGGAAAGTGTTCAGGGAACAAACAAAAGCTCCTGAGAGCAAACCCAAGCAGATTGCTTAGCCTGGCCCCTGGCAAGGGCAGTACAATCCCACCTCAGGCAAAGACATTTTAGAATCATTGCAACAGGCCCCTCCCCCAGAAGATTCGCAATAACATCCAGCCAAGACCAAGTTCACCAAGCACTGAGAAACGTGAAACTCCACAACTAGGCGAAAGCAACACACAGAATTCATAGCTTTTTCCCCATGATCCTTTAGCCTTTCTAACTTAAATGTTTTCATTTTCATTTTTTTCTTAATCTATTTTTAATGTTTCCTCCTTATTTTAACTACTTTATCAATAACTTTTTAAAAACCTTTAATGTTCATTATTATAGTCATTTTATCCCTTCATTTTATTTAAACTTATTTTTTGTATACATGTAGGTTTTTCTTTCTTTAAAATTTTGAGATACAGTTTCTTCTAATAGATCAAAATATATCCTAAATCTAGCACATGGCTTTGTTCTAGTCTCTAGCCTGATCACATTCTTTCCTCTTTTCTTTATTCAACCAACTTATCAATTCCTTTTTTAGAATATTTTTGAATTTTCATCTTTACAGTCATATTCCATCCCTTCATTGTCTTTGCCATATTTTTGTATATATGTACGTTTTTCCTTCTTTAAAATTTTGGGAGGTACTTTCTTCTAACAGACCAAAATACTCCCCAAATCAAGTGTGTGACTCTGTTCTATTCACCAGTCTAATTAATATAATTTTTTTCCTCCTTTCTTCTCTCCCTGGTTTTGGGGTCTCTTCTGATTGGGTTAGTGTATATTTTTCTGGGGTCAGTGCCAAACTTTTAGTTTCTGCTCTATCATTCATCTATTCTTATCTGGACAAAAGGACAAGGCAGAAAAATTCATCTCAAGACAAAGAACAAGCAGTATTACCGACGGCTAGGGACCTAATCAATACGGACATTAGTAATATGTCAGAACTAGAGTTGAGAATGATGATTATCAAGGTGCTAGCTGGGCTCAAAAAGAGCATGGAAAATACTAGAAAATCCCTTTCTGGAAAAATAAAAGAACTGAAATCTAACCAAGTTGAAATAAAAAAAAAACTATTGATGAGGTGCAATAAAAAAAATGGAGGCTCTTACTGCTAGGTTAAAGAAGAGGCAGAAGAGAGAATTAGTGATATAGAAGACCAAATGATGGAGAATAAAGAAGCTGAGAAAAAGACAAACAACTACTGGACCACGAGGGGAGAATTCGAGAGGTAAGTGTTACCATAAGATGCAACAATATTAGAATAATTGGGATCCCAGAAGAAGAAAGAGAGAGAGGGGCAGAAGGTATATTAGAACAAATTATAGCAGAGCATTTCCTAATTTAGCGAAGGGAACAAGCATTAAAATCCAGGAGGCATAAAGAACCCCCCTCAAAATCAATAAAAATAGGTCCACACCCTATCATCTAATAGTAACAGTCACCTTACAGACAATACAATGGCACTAAATTCCTATGTTTTGATAGTTACCCTGCATGTAAGTGGGCTAAATGTCCCAATCAAAAGATACAGGGTATCAGAATGGATAAAAAAATTAAGACCCATCAATATGCTGTCTGCAAGAAACTCATCTTAGACCCAAAGACACCTCCAGATTTAAAGTGAGGGGGTGGAAAACAATTTATCATGCTAAGGGACATCAAAAGAAAGCTGGGGTGGCAATCCTTTTACCAGATAAATTAGAATTTAAGCCAAAGACTATAATAAGAGATCGGGAGGGACTCTATATCATACTTCAAGGGTCTGTCCAATAAAAAGATCTAACAATTTTAAACATCTATGCGCCCCTAACATGGGAGAAACCAATTATATATACTAATTAATAACAAAATCAAAGAAATACATAAAAAATAAAATAATAGTAGGGGACTTTAATACCCCCCCCCCCCACTGAAATGGACATATCATCTAAGTAAAAGATCAACAAGGAAATAAAGGCTTTAAATGACACACTGGACCAAATGGACATCAGAGATATATTCAGAACATTTCATCCCAAAGCAACAGAATACATATTCTTCTCTAGTACACATGGCACATTCTCCAGAATAGACCACATCATGGGTCACAAATCAGGTCTCAACTGGTACCAAAAGATTGGGATCATTCCCTGCATACCTTCAGACCACAATGCTTTGAAACTAGAACTCAATCACAAGAGGAAAGTTGGAAAGAACTCAAATACATGGAGTTTTGTTGGTCCTAAAGAGCATCCTACTAAGAAATGAATGGGTCAACCAGGAAATTAAAGAAGAATTAAAAAAATTCATGGAAACAAATGAAAATGAAAACACAACTATTCAAAATCTTGAGGACATAGCAAAGGTGGTCGTGAGAAGAAAGTATATAGCAATATAAGCCTTCCTCAAGAAACAAGAAAGGTCTCAAGTACACAACCTAACCCTACACCTTAAAGAGCTGGAGAATGAACAGCAAAGAAACCCTAAACCCAGCAGGAGAAGAGAAATAATAAAGATCACGGCAAAAATCAATGAAATAGAAACAAAAAGAACAGGAGAAAACATCAACGAAAGTAGGAGCTGTTTCTTTAAAGAAATAATAAGACTGATAATCCCCTGGCCAGACATATCAAAAAGAAAAGAGAAAGGACTCAAATCAATAAAATCGTGAATGAAAGAGGAGAGATCACAACCAACACCAAAGAAATACAAGTATAAGAACATATGATCATCAACTATACACCAGCAAATTTGACAATCTGGAAGAAATGGGTGCATCCCTAGAGAGGTATAAACTACTGAAACTGAACCAGGAAGAAATAGCAAACCTGAACAGACCCATAATCAAGAAGGAGATTACAGCACTCATCAAAAATCTCCCAACAAACAAGAGCTTGGGCAAGACAGCTTCCCAGGGAATTCTACCATTTAAAGAATACCTATTCTCCTGAAAGTGTTCCAAAAAATGGAAATGGAAGAAAAACTTCCAAAACTCATTTTATGAGGCCAGTATTACCTTGATCCCAAAGCCAGAGAGACCCCACTAAAAAGGAGAATTACAGACCAATATCCTTGATGAACACAGATGCAAAAATTCTCACCAAAATACTAGCCAATAGGATCCAACAGTACATTAAAATGATTATTCACCATGACCAAGTGGGGTTTATTGCTGGGCTGCCAGGTTGGTTCAACATCTGCAAATCAATCAATGTGATACAATACATTAATAAAAGAACAAGAACCATATGATACTCTCAATACATGCTGAAAAGGCATCTAACAAAGTACAGCATCCTTTCTTGATCAAAACACTTCACAGTGGAGGGATAGAGGGTACATACCTCAATATCATCAAAGCCATCTATGGAAAACCCACAGCAAATATCATTCTCAATGGGGAAAACCGGAAAGCTTTTCCCTTAAGGTCAGGAACACGGCAGGGCT